>BLSH010466229.1:16679-32727 GCA_018402905.1 Glandirana rugosa
TACCCCCCCCCCCCCCCCCCCCCCCCGGGTGCGAAGGGGGGGAGGCTAGCTGTCACATCCATGGTGTGGGGTAGGTGGCCTGGGTGTCCCCTCTCCTCCCCCCCCGCTACTTGCTGTCTGCTTGCCATGCTTCAATCGCCGCCATGTTCTCGGTGTCAGCCGCCATTTTGTCGTACTCGCGGCTGGCCGCCATTTTGCCGTAACAGTGGCCATTTTGCGGATGGTTTGGCCTCTAGTGACCGTTCGGCGGCCATTTTTGGTTGGTCCCCTGGATAGGAAATACGTGTGCTTTTTGGCGCCGTTTTCTCTCTTCCTTATCGGCGGTGCATGAGTCAGCAGCAGCAGTGGCAGCAGCAACCTCTTTGACAGCAGCAGTAGGAGGGCTGAAATAGGTCACAGCAAGTATAGCTGGCTTCTCCCTGGGGTGCTGGTGGCGGCGGTGTGGGTCCTCCTGGGTATTCCCGGCCGATCTGTGGGGCAGATTGTGGGGGTGTTATGGCCGGTAGGCCTCACAAGTGTCCCGGAGGTGGCGCAATGGCAACTTTCGCCGGAGGGGTCCGCTAAAGCTCAAGCTGCGCTGGGACCGATGGTTCCCCTAGACAAATTGACTTCCATCCTGGAAGAGTTTTTTGCCCGGGGGAGCCAAGCCGTGGTCGGGGGGTGCCGAGAAAGTGTCCATTCCCCCCTCCATCTTCAGGGGAGGAATCTGAGCTGGAAGGGGGCTCTGTGGTTACAGGGACCCCCGTGGAGCTCTCGGACGGGGAACTGGAGCCCTCGGATGGTGAAGAGGACCAGGGGGCCTCAGTGGAGCGCGAAAAGGCGCTGGTAGGCTCCCTGGTCGCAACTGCCTGTGATTCGCTGCGGCTGGGCCAGACTGGGGAGCCACAAGAGACGGTTTATGTCTTTGGGTCCAGTAAGCCAGCCTGGGCTCCTAAGGTGTTCCCTTATGTCCAGTATTTCGGCCACTTTGTCTATAAGGAATGGCAGCGTCCGCAAAATTCCTTTACCCTGCCAAAACGTTTTTCTGTGCGCTGTCCCTTTGAGGACAGCCTGATACAGAAATGGGCATCCCTGTGGTGTGAGCAATACACTCTAAAGAAGTGGTTTCCACTCACTGTGGGCAAATCAACTCTTTCTAGACTCTTCCAAGAGAAGATGAAGATGGAATAGAACTATGTGAATCCTGTTGGTTGAAGCAACCAAAGACAAGATGGCGACACCTAACAGGTTGTCACATTCAGTAAACATGTAAATACACTCTAAAGGAGTTGTTTCCCGTAACCCAGGGAAGGGACCGGCCCAGGAAATTCGCACATGTCTCCTACGTAGCCTGAATAAACTTTGGGCTGTCCATCCTGTTCCACTGGGATGTGGTCCCTGTGTTCACATGCTAAATGCATCATCTATCAGGGAGCACCTTTGCTGGTCTCTGGGGCGGCATATGAGTGTAAATCGCTCTCAATGTAGAAGCAGTGCAATATGATGCATCATGGCTGGAGTGGACATTTCCTTATTACTGGTTTACTGAGCTTCCATATGGAGGAAGCACTGCACTGCTGCTTAATAGTCATTGAACAAGCTCAATGTTTTTGCTTGTCTTCTCTTTCTGCAAGAAAGCAAATGCCAACCCCGAATAAAGACCAGCGCTACTAAATAAGGTAGGGGACCGTACCAATCTGCTTCCCAGGAAAGGTAGCCCTCTTCAGGCTCTTCCAAGATGTGCATGAACATGACTTTATGAATCCTGCTTTGCTCAGACAGGGATTAAGATGATGATAGACACGATTGTCACAATTCATTAAGCATGAGATGAAGACACTCTAAAAAGAGCTGTTTGTACTCGCCTTGTGCAAGGGTCATCTATTCTGGCAAGGTCCAGTTTTCTTTCCTAAGCCAGTAACTGGACTCAATAGCTTTCTCATGCCGACCAACCTTCAGACTCTTCCAAAGAAAAATATATGTAGGATGACCTATATCTGCTTTTTAATGTCTCCTTTCTAAGGCTGATGAGATGCATTTTAGATGGAAAGCAGTGGAAATAAGTTAGGGGGCTTCTGAATCATTGGGTGAGGGCACTGGAGATGCTATAGAGCTTTGGTTGATTGCTCATCTTCAGCAAGAGCCAGCTAGTTCCCTCACAGAGGTCGTTTCTGGGTTTCTCAAACAACAGTGGGGAAATTATTCCTTCCACAGAAGAAGATACCCCTCTTGATATTGATGGTCCGCGCTCTGAAGACAAGCCATTTGATATCAGCAAGGCATTGTATGAGGATATTGAATGCAGCAGTCCCCACAGTGGCCTGGGCTCGATGGCATCCCAAACACTTTAAGCTTGCTTTACTCCAGCAGTGGGTCAAGCTTACTGTCAGAACCAGTTTGCTTAAGGAAGATTGAAGGTAGCGATTCCTTGTTCTAGAGTTGATGGCTGCACAGGAGGCATTACTGATCTTTGCACCACTGCTTCAAGATCATCGTGAGGATTCAGACAGTAGCATATGTGTCAAAAATTAGGGAGGAAAGCAGCCTTGGGCAGATTGTGGCACACATCTTTTGGTTGCTGGAGTGCAATCTGTTGTCCCTGTCAGTTTCTTACCTTCCCGGGGTGGAGAATATATGAGTAGACACTTTTTGAGCACATGCTTTCTGGATCTAAACGGAAAAAATGGATGTTTCCTATAACTGCTCAGTGGGGCACCCTACAAGTGGATTTAATGGCATCTCCTGTCAGTGCTCAGCTGCTAGTTCTTCTCCTGGTTCTTCCATCCGAGAGCCAGGGGTCAGGATGCTCTGTCCCAGCGCTGGATTTTCTGTCCTGTATACATTTTTTTTTTTTTTTTTTGCTGATGCCACTTCAGAGATCTTTGGTACTTGGACAGCATGCCTCATCCCAATATGGCTCAATTAGATGGCCTGGTTATTTTTAAGAAGTCGGCTAGCCCAGGTGGGCATAGCAGAAGAGGTCCAGTGGAAGCTGCTTGAATCCTGGAAGATATCATTGAATGCTACGTACTATTGCATGTGGAAAAGATCTTTGGTGTGGCAGTGATTATTCGATGCAATCCTGAGTATTCCTCTTGTATTGAGGTCTTGGCGCTCTTGCAATCGGCCCTAGACAAAGGACTTGGCTACACTTCGGTCCAGTTGTCACCCGTTTCAGCTCTAACTGTTCATTGCGTAGAAGATCATGTTTCATGCGAGCAACCTTATAGCTAAATCAACAACCAGTCGTGTCTCTGAAAAAATCCAAGCTTTCTTAGCCAAGTCTCCATATTTTGAGCCGTTTCAAGAGTGGTTCTTAATACAGTTCCATCTTTTCTTCAAAAGTTTGGACCTTTTCTCATGTATGTTGGGAAGTGGTGCAACCTTCATTGTCTGCAGGAAGATTGGTCAAGAGTGGACGCAGTTCTTAGGTCATTTTTTTTTTTTTCAACGTATCTGCAGAGAACGCAGAATTTCAAGCTGGCAAATAACTGGTTATCTATTAGTAAGTCCTACAATTGATCAAATGGCCCCACCTAGAATCCCAGTAATCTATATCCAAATCCTGGTAATCCAAGTATTCAAACACTTTCATTGCTCATTATCGCTTAGATGTAATGTACGGGCCCGGCTCAGTCATTGGGCACTTCGGTGCTGACCTCCGCTCTTTCTGCCTAATATAATACAGGTTTTCTTGGCATTCAGTTGGAGTGATGAGTGGTTACTTTTTCCCGTCCTGTTTTTTTGTATGCTAGTTCGATCCCATACGTAGGCTGACATGAGCTCCAGGAATAGAGAAAATTATCAATTTTTCTTTCCTGGAGGCTCATCGTGTCAGCCTAGGGTTTCCCGCCATGATGTTCCGTCGCAAGGAGGGTTAGGAATGTAGGGCTATAGGGAGGCCCTCCTTTTATCATTTTAGTGGGTTGTCCTATGGGGGTTAGAGGGGAGAACCTGACCCATACATAGGCTGACATGATGAGTCTCCAGGAAAGGAAAATTACGGTAAGTATGATAACAATTTTCCCTATTATCTGATGGCAGAATCTTTGTACCTTACTTGGAGAGGATTGAGGAAAGATCACCAAAAATGAAGGAGGATTTCCCAGACAAGATGCAAGCTTAATACCAAAAGGTCCAGCAGAGTGACAAAAAAGTGGATCACTGCCTAGCTTGGAGCCAAGGCTTGCTTTTTGTTAAATCAAATCTTCACCCATGTACTGCATTGTAGATTACTAGCATTTGGAGCCAGGCTAAGCTTAACTTTAAAGTGATATTAAACCTTTTGTTTTTTTGTTAACAAAAATAACAAACATGTTATACTTACCTGCTCTGTGCAATGGTTTTGCACAGAGCAGCCCCGATCCTCCTTTCTGGGGGCCACACCCTACCCATAAGATGTGACTTGCTGTGTTACACACAGAGGCTATTCACACATATGGTTGGAGGTGGGCGCGACCAGTGTACTTTGAAGAAAGAGGTTCACAAGTTCTAGAGACTCCACTGGTGGCTTGCATGCCTTTTCCTTCAGTGTGTACTGGTTTGGCCCCCTCCAGCTGTGGGTGCTGCTAGCCCCTTCATTCCTCTGGCTCTGCTGCGTTTTTCAGCTGTGGTATCTGACACCATGCCTTCCATAGCAGATCCTTAAAGTACTGTAAGTTTTGAGGTGGTGCCTTCATGAATGTTGCTTGTTTTTCCAGCACATCCCACAGAGGCCAAGTCAACACCTCAAAGACATCTTCAATTGCTCGATGACCCAGTTCTGATGCTCACATGCCCGTTGTAGGCATGTGAGCCTCCGCCGGAGGTTTCATTCCGCGCGCTTCCCGTCTCTGGCACCCAGAAGTAACGTTCCATCCTCGTACCAGCCCCCCGCCTCTGGTGTTTGGCCTTGGTTCCCCCTAACGCTGGAAGCCACCAGCGCACCTGGTTCTGGTCCCCACTCGGCGGTTGTGACAGCTGGCTTCTCCCCTGGGTGAGAGCGGATGGCCCTGCCTACCCCCATGTGTTTGATCTTCTCTACTTGTGAGTAGATATGTTCAATTTGTTTTAACCATTAAATCAGTACTATTGCACTTTGAGGTGCTGCTGTTGTTTCTTTCTTTGTACTACAGAGTCATTCCTGCTCTTCACAGCCTGCAGCCTCCTAGATCCATCCATCCCCTCAGCACGGACTGTATGGGACATTGTTCACTTATTGAATGCATCATCATCCTCAGGTTATTGGTTTCAATAGATCATTGGTTTTTGACGGGAGAGCGCAGTATGCACTTGTGTTTGAATGGTATGCAACCATCCCCCCAGGCTGCATTCCCCTCTTGCCGCACCCGCCAGCCGTCTACCGTCCACTGGGCTCTCTGCTGATCCAGAGCAGGCCCTCACTACTTATGCCTGCTTCCCGGGTGCCTTAGCTGGGCATTCCCACACCGCTGGCTGCATCCTACAAGCCTCCTTCCAGGATCTGGAGCCGGGAGGTGTACCAAGTTGGTGCCGGGCGCATCACGTTCGGTCATGCGGCTCCGGTCGGCGGTCATCTTGGTGGAGGCTGGAAGCATCCTGAGCGACCTCCACAGTGAGGCACTTCCGGTGACATCATTTCCGGGCGTTTCGAAATTCCAAATAAAATAAAGAAAAAATGACAAAAGGGCCTGGAGGCCCCCTGATGGAATAAGGCCAGAGGACACCAGGTGAAAGTGGCAAGGTGCAGGTATGTCCACCAACCTGTACGGGGTCAGCTGGGGGCGAGGCTAGAGCTGGGGCAGGAAGCGAAGGACCCTCTAAGCCAGTGGTTCTCAACTCCTGTCCTCGGGACCCACAAACAGGCCAGATTTTAAGTATTACCTTGGGGAGATGCAGACTAGAATACTGCAATCACTGAGCAGCAAATGATCTCACCTGTGATGTATTTCAGTTATCTTGCAAACCTGGCCTGTTAGTGGGTCCTGAGGACAGGAGTTGAGTTGCTCCAAGCAGAGGATTCTGATGTCGGACACTTCTCCACCCTGCCCTGCAGATCCTGCATGTCAGGACAGCTCCAAGGTAAGCCAGAGCACTTTTTGAGTTACTTCTGTCTTTTACCTCATCATAAACTGTGTTTTGATCTAAGAAGTAAACACGGCGGTTCCCCGTTCTGACAGGCATGGGCATGTAAGAGATTCATTTATCCCTGTCACTGGGATCAGTTAGGTCTCTGGTGTCCCTGACAGCCCAGCCCCCTCACAGTTAGAACACGCCTAGGGAACACGTTTAACCCCTTCACTGCCCCCTTCAGGTTAACCCCTTCAATGCCAATGACATTTACACAGTAATCGGTGGATATTTACATTTCTGATTGCTGTACAAATGTCATTGGTCCCAAAAAAGTGTCAGAAATGTCTGACATATCCGTTATATATGTTTGGGGGGGGGGGCCAGGGAGCGGGTGCGGCGGACTCGATCTCTGCCGGCTACCCCCCGATGCCTCCCGCAGTGAAAGAACGGAGGTCCGTGTAAGTAAACACGGATCTCCGTTCTGTGAGAGGGGGGAGGGCTGTGATCGCAGCCTTCCTCTATATGGAAGCTGTGATCGCTCCCCTGCCAGGGCAGCCCACGCACAGTTAGAACACGCCCAGGGAACACAGTTAACCCTTAGAGCGCATCCTGCAGGTTAACCCCTTCACTGCCAATGGCATTTACACAGTAATCAGTGCATTTTTATAGCACTGATCGCTGTATAAATGCCAATGGTCCCAAAAAAGTGTCAAAATGGTCCGATATGTCCGTTGCTATATCGCAATACCGCCAAAAATCGCAGATCACCGCCATTACTAGTAAAAAATAAAATAACTCCAGAAATTAATTCTCATCGTCTGTAAACGTGGCCACTTTTGCGCAAACCAATCAATAAACGCTGATTGCGATTTTTTTTTTTTATCACAAATATGAGGAAGAATATAAATCGGCCAAAACCGATGAAAAAAATGTTTTTTTATATTTTTTTTTGGATTTGTATTTTAGCAAAAAGTAAGAAATTTGGGTTTTTTTGCAAAATTGTCGCTCCTCTCTTGTTTATAGCGGCGATCAGAAATGACGCAGAGGTGATCAAATACCACCAAAAGAAAGCTCTATTTGTGGGGGAAAAAAGGACGCAAATTTCGTTTGGGTACAACGTTGCATGACCGCACAATTGTCAGTTAAAGCAACGCAGTGCCGAATCGCAAAAAGGGCTCTGGTCCTAAAGTGTGAAATCCTTCCGGGGCTGAAGTGGTTAATAAATGCTGATTGCAAAATGTTTTTTTTTCTACCAAAAATATGAGGAAGAATATAAATCGGCCAAAACCGATGAATAAATTTGTTTTTTTATATATATATATATTTATTTTGGATTTGTGTTTTAGCAAAAAGTAAGAAAAAGGGATTTTATTAAAACTTACTGTAAAATCCTTTTCTCCGAGTTCACTGACAGACGCAGCTCTCCATTACGTGTGCGGTTTATGCTGGTCTCACTAGGAGTTAACTAGGCAGGGAAAAGAAACAACTGGCCCCTCCCATGGGGCCGACCTCTCTTCCTACATAAACCCCCTCCATAGAATAGCTCACCAGTTCGTACACAAGCCGTACAAGAACAGAGCACAGAGGGGTTGGTGCTGCGTCTGTCAGTGAACTCGGAGAAAAGGATTTTAGGGTAAGTTTTATTAAAATCCCTTTTTCTCCTATCGTTCACTGACAGACGCAGCTCTCCATTACGTGTGGGGATGTCCCCAAGCTGTGTCAAAAAAGAGGGATGGGTAAACGCTAACAACAGTACCTAACTGAACCTCTAAGGAGGCGACAGACGCACCTACACTGCCGCCTGCAAAACTTTGCGGCCAAAAGCAGCATCTGAAGATGCCAACACATCAACTTTATAAAACTTAATGAAAGTGTGAACCGAGGCCCAAGTGGCTGCCTAGCACACCTGTGACACCGAAGCCTGGTGTCTAAAAGCCCAGGAAGTGCTAACAGCCTGGGTAGAATGAGCCGTGACCGGAAAAGGGGGAACCTTGCCCCGAACAGAATACGCAGAGGTCACGGTCTGTCTGATCCAACGAGAAATGGTAGCCGACGAGGCCACCAACCCTTTGCGCGGACCCTCTGACAGCACAAACAAGGCATCAGCTTTTCGAAAAGAAGCTGTAGCAGCCAAGTACACTCGTAAGGCCCTCACTATTTCCAAAGTATGCAACTCAATCTCTTTTGGGTGCGATGGACGAGGGCACAATGAAGGAAGAACAATATCTTCATTAATGTGAAAGGAAGAAACCACCTTCGGAAGGAATGAAGGAGAGGGTCCCTATGTAGGACCAGGTAGGGAGACTTGCACGATAGTGCTGCTAATTCAGACACCTGTCTGGCGGAAGTGATGGCAACTAAAAAGGCCACCTTCTGCGACAGCAATTGTAAAGAAATCTCCCTGATATTCTCATATGGTGGTTTCTGAAGTACAGAAAGCAACAAATTCAGATCCCACGGAGCCATCGGAGCCTTCACCCAAGGCGCCACACCTTATACAAAAGTACGAATCAACGAGTGCGAAGCCAAAGGTCTCTGAAAAAGAATCGCCAGTGCCGATATCTGGCCCTTGAGTGTGCTCAAAGCCAGTTTTTTGTTCAGGCCTTGCTGCAAAAAAGTCAGGACCCTGGACACGACATAAGAGTGAGGGTTATGACTTTCCGCCTCGCACCAAGCTATATAAGCCTTCCAGGTGCGGTGGTAAATCTTGCGGGAAGTACACTTGTGAGCCTTCAACAACGTAGGGATCACTGAGTCAGCGACTCCCCTGTCTCTTAACACCTGGGACTCAATAGCCAAGCCGTCAAAGCCAGTGAGGGTAAAGCAGGGTGCAAGATGGGCCCCTGAGACAAAGTCGTCTCGCAGCGGGAGCCGCCAAGGGGCGTCTGCCACCATGTGCACCATGTCGGCGTACCAAGTGCGCCGAGGCCAATCTGGAGCCACCAGGATTATTGGTATCCCTTCCGCCACTATCCTGCGTATTAACCGCGGAAGCAGTTTTATCGGAGGGAAGGCGTACAGAAGTCGGTAATGACCCCAGGAGGCCACCAGAGCGTCCGTGGCCACTGCCAACGGTCCCTTCGTTCTGGACACAAAGGTCTCCACCTTGTGATTGAATCGAGACGCCATGAGATCCACGTCTGGCGTCCCCCATCTGCGGCAAATCTGATCGAACACCTCCGGGTGGAGAGACCACTCTCCCTGGTCCAGCGTCTGGCGACTGAGAAAGTCCGCCTGCCAGTTCTCCACACCTGGAATGTAAATGGCAGAGATTGCCGAAAACGTGACGTTCCGCCCACCGTAGTATCAGAGCTGCCTCCACCGCAGCTGCTGGACTCCTTGTGCCGCCTTGATGGTTCACATACGCCACTGCTGTTGCATTGTCTGATTTGAATTAGAATCGGACGACCCTGCAATCTCACTGAAGTGAAAAAGACACAATCTGATTGCTTTCAGCTCCAGGACATTGATGGGGAGACGAGCCTCCTGTGCCGACCAACGGCCCTGGGCAGACAGCTGCCCCAGGATCCCTCCCCAGCCTGAAAGACTGGCATCCGTGGTGATGATCACCCACTAAAGGGGCAGGAACGACTTCCCCTGAGTCAGGGCCGAGTCCCGAAGCCACCAGGTCAGAGACGCCCTGGTCTGGGAGCTCAGACGGATATGAAGGTCCAAGGACCGAGGGAATTGCTCGCTGAAGTAGACGAGTGTGACTGGGCGAATGGGATAGCCTCGAACGATGAGACCATGAGCCCCAGCACCCGCATATAGAACCGTAATGTAGACTGACGGTGCGACAGGAGAGTTTGCACTGCCGACTGCAGAGACAGCAACTTAGCTGGAGGGAGGAACACCTTCGCCTGTTCTGTGTCCAGAATTAGACCCAGATACTCCAGGCGACGGGATGGAGAGACCGACGACTTCTGCAGGTTGGGTAACCAACCGAAGTCCTGCAGCGATGTCATTGTGATTTCTCACATTCTCCTCCAGAGCCGAGGCGGACTCCGCTCGCAGGAGCAGGTCATCTAGGTAGGCTACTACCGCAATGCCTCTCTGTCGCAGCAACGCCAACACGGGGGCTAGCAGTTTTGTGAAAACTCGAGGTGCTGAAGCCAGGCCGAAGGGGAGTGCCACAAATTGAAAGTGGAGGTCTCCCACTGCAAAGCGCAGGAAGCGCTGATGCCGTGGAAGAATGGGTACATGAAGGTACGCATCCCTGATGTCCAGGGACACCAGAAATTCCCCCTGATGAAGGGCGGCCACGACCGAGCGGATAGATTCCATCCGGAATTTCCGCGCCCTGACATACCGGTTCAGGGCCTTCAGGTCCAGTACTGGCCGAACCCCCCCTTTTTTGGGAACCACGAATAGATTTGAGTAGAAACCTTGAAACCTCTCTTCTGGAGGCATTGGCACGAGATCACCCCCTGGTCCGAAAGTGCTTGGACAGCCCCAAAAAGAGCCTACCGGCGGTCCTGCCGGGAGGCTCTGTCCTGGGGGTAGAGTGTTGAACTCTATCCTGTACCCGGTGGACACCACGTCCCGGACCCAACGATCGGGAATGTGGGCCAGCCATCGGCCTGTGAACCCAGAAGACGTCCCCGCACCCGAATCCCGGGTGGGGGCAACGCATCAGGCTGAGGAGGACTTGTCCTCCGCCTTTTCGGTTTTGCGCTGCCACTGCCGTTTTCCGGCCCCTGCAGCGACCTTACCGGGGCGGGTCCCTTTACCTGCTACGCCCGGGGCGCGAAGAAACCTCTTCTGACCCGAGGGAGGGGGCCCCTGTCTACGGCGAAACTCACGCCTGCGGGGTTCTGGAAGGAAGGTACTCTTACCTCCCGTGAAGTCCTTAATAATCTCATCCAAACGTGGACCAAAAATAATGTCCACCCTGAAAAGGGAGGTCAGCAAGCCCCTTTTTGGAAGCATGGTCACCGGACCAAGAACGCAACCAAAGTATCCGTATGAGTATGACGGCAAAATCGTTATTCTGGATAACATTGGCAGTAAATCAACGGCCGCATCACAAAGGTACTTGAACCCTTGGAGCAAAAACTCAGCCCTCTGCGGCGCATCCATCAGGCGACCATTTCCAGATCCTTCTGGAGCCCTTCCATACGCTCATACAGATGTTGAGCCGCCATGTCAGATGCCAGGGCTGGTCGCACGGCAGAGCTTGCCACCAGGAACAGCGACTTTAAAAGCGTTTCTGTTTTTCTATCAGCGGGATCCTTAAAAGAAGGGGTCCCTTCCAGAGGAATGGTCGTCGCCTTATTAAGGCGGGCTATGAAGAAGAACCCGCAGGTTCAGCCGCCATTGAACCACCGGAACACTTTGAAGGCCTAAGGGCCATGACACCCCCACAATGCTGCCCCACCAAACTGCCCCACAGAGCGACCAGGATATGCCCAGGAGGACACTGCACCGCCGCCACCGACACCCCAGGGAAAGTCAGCTATACTTGCTGTTCTGTATGCCCTCCACAGTCACTGTAGGTGTGCTGTCCACCACTGCCAAGCTGCTGCCGCTGTGTGTGCACCGCTGATCAGGAAGAGAAAAACGGCATTGACACGCAAGTTTTCTATCAGTGGGACATACCAAAAATGGCAGCGGGTAACCACCCTTCAGGTGGAGAGGGATGCTGCAGGCCAGAAATGCCCCTGGACGCAAGCGCAGCCCGGTCACTCGGATGTAAGTGGGATTCACCCACTAGCCCCCCCCGCGCACGGAACGGGTACTATGCGGCGGACCCTGCCAAAGCTAAGGGTAGCTCGCATGCGTCGGCCGCAGAAGCGCAAGCTGCGCTGGGACCTCTGGTTCCCCTGGATCAGCTAACATCCATTTTAGGAGAGTTTTTCGCCCGGGGGGTACCGAGCCGTGCCAAGGGGGTGAATAAAAAGCGTCCACACCCTCCTCCTGAGGAGGAGGAACCTGAACTGGAAGGGGGCTCTGTGGTCACAGGGACCCCCGTGGAGCTTTCGGATGGTGAATTGGAGCCCTCAGACGGGGAGAAGCACCAGGGGGCTCAGTGGCGCGTGAAAGGGCGTTAGTGGCCTCCCTGATCACCTACATCCGTGAGTTGCTGCCACTGGACCAGACTGGGGAGTCGCAAGAGCCTACCTGCGTTTGTGGGTCTTTTAAACCGACACGGAACCCTAAGGTGTTTCCTTATGTCCAATTTTTTGACCTATTTGCGTACAAGGAATAGCAGCGTCCGCAGAATTCCTTTTCACTGCCCAAACGTTTCTCTGTGTGCTAACCTTCTGAGGACAGCCTTTTGAAGAAGTGGGCATCCCCCGCAGTGGACCCTCCGGTGGCTCGCCTGAATAAGGCGACGACCATTCCGTTGGAGGGGTCACCATCCTTTAAGGATCCGGCCGATAGACGGATGGAGGCGATGTCCAAGGCATTGTTCTTGGTGGCGGGGATGGCCATGAGGCCGGCTCTGGCGTCGATCATGGTGGCGCAGCCGCTCACAGAATGTGCGACGGAGTTGCACAATGATTTGGGCTGCAGGTGCTCCCCTGAGGCTTTGCAGCTGGCAGACCACCTGGTGCAGGGTCTCCGTTACCTATGTGACGCAGCTTTGGACCTGCTCCCTATGCTGTCAAAGATGTCTGTTTTTGCAGTCATTATCAGACGGTTATTGTGGTTGTGGTGAGCTGACCACACATCCAAAAAGGGCCTCACGGACCTCCCCTTTTCAGGGTGGTCGTCTTTTCGGGGGCGCAACTGGATGAAATAATTTAGCATTTCACCGGGGGGGGGGGAGAGTACTTTTCTTCCAGAACCCAAGCGGCAGGATTACCGCCGTAGGCTGGGGCCTTCATCCTCGGGCCGGAAGCCGTTTTTGTTTCGTCCGCCCGGTTCAGCGGGCAAGGGCTCACGGTCCGGCAAGCGGCCCTGGCAGTGCAAGCCCGATAAGACAGGGGACAAGTCCTCCGCATGATGGCTTGTCCCCGCCCGAGGCCGGCTTCTGGGGTTCGCAGACCGGTGGACCGCTCGCATCTCCGATCAGTGGGTGCGGGAAGTGGTGTCCTCCGGGTACAGGATAGAGTTCAGTACTTTACCCCCAGACAAGTTTTTCCCGTCAAACTTGAGGCTCCCTCCGGGACGTTGGGAAGCTCTGCTGGGGGCTGTTCAGATGCTGTCCGAACAAGGGGTAATTGTGCCAGTCCCACCGTTGGAAATGTTCCACGGCTTCTATTTGAACCTCTTTGTGGTGCCCAAAAAAGTTGGGGTCAGGCCAGTTCTGGACCTGAAAGCACTCAATCACTTTGTGAGAGCACAGAAATTCAGGTTGGAATCAGTCCACTCGGTCATGGCCGCCCTTCACCAAGGGGACTTCATGGCGTCTCTGGAGATCAGGGACACTTATCTTCATGTTCCCATTTGTCTCCGACATTAGCGTTTCCTGCGCTTTGCGGTAGGGGATATACGTTACCAAACTGTGGCACTTCCCTTCGGTCTGGCCTCGGCTCCTTGGGTCTTCACCAAGCTGTTGGCTCCAGTCCTGGCTCTATTGAGGCAGAGAGGCATTGCTGTGGTAGCATACCTCGACGATCTGCTCCTGCGAGTGGAGTCAGCTTCGGCTCTGGACGACAATGTTGCTATCACCATGGCCTCGATGAGAGACTTCGGCTGGCTGATCAACCTGCAGAAGTTGACATTGACCCCGTCCTGTCATCTGGAATATCTGGGTCTAATATTGGACACGGAGCAGGCGAAGGTGTTCCTACCTCCGGCCAAGTGGCTGACACTACAAGCAGCGGTGCGATTCCTGCCGTCACGTCGGTGGTCCTCCTTACGGTTCTGTATACGGGTGTTGGGGCTCATGGTCTCGCCCTTCGAGGCGATACCGTACGCCCAGAGTCACACTCGGCTCCTACAGCGAGTGATCCTGTTACGGTGGGACACGTCTCCGTTGTCCCTGGACCAGCTGATCAAATTAGATCATCAAACCAGGGGATCATTGACCTGGTGGCTCCGGGCCCCGGCATTGACTTTGGGAACGTTTCTTCCCTTGAATTGGTCGATAGTCACGACGGACACCAGCCTATCAGGCTGGGGAGGAGTCCTGGGGCAGTTGTCTGCTCAGGGCCATTGGTCGACGCAGGAATCGCGCCTTCCAATAAATGTGCTCGAGCTGAGGGCAATCAGGTTCTGTATCTCCCACTGGTCGGCAAGGCTGCGCGGCCTCCCGGTTCGGGTTCAGTCGGACAACGCCATGGCGGTGGCGTACGTGAACCATCAGGGAGGAACAAGGAGCTCAGCAGTAGCTGTGGAGGCGGCCCACGTTCTGAGGTGGGCAGAACTTCACGTGCCGGCAATATCCGCCATTTACATCCTGGGCGTAGAAAACTGGCAAGCGGACTTTCTCAGTCGCCAGACTCTGGATCAGAGGGAATGGTCTGTGCATCCAGAAGTGTTCCTCCAGATTTGCAAATGGTGGGGCACGCCAGACGTGGACCTAATGTCGTCCAGGTTCAATCACAAGGTGCAGACCTTTGTGTGCAGGACAAGGGATCCGTTGGCGGCCGCCACAGACGCACTAGTCGCACCTTGGTCCCAGTACAGGCTTCTGTACGTCTTTTCTCCTCTCAAGCTTCTACCGCGGCTCCTGCGCAGGATAGAAGGGGAGGGAATCCCGACAATCCTGGTGGCTCCGGGTTGGCCTCGGCGCCCTTGGTACGCCGACATGGTGCGGATGGTAACGGACGTTCCCTGGCGGCTCCCGCTTCGCGAAGATCTGCTGTCGGGGACCCATCCTGCACCCTGCTTTACCCTTGCTGGCTTTGACGGCTTGGCTATTGAGTCCCTGGTGCTGAGGGATAGGGGCGTTTCTGACTCCGTGTTCCCTACCATGTTTAAGGCACGTAAGTGTACGTCGCGCAAGATATATCATAGCACCTGGAAGGCTTATATTGCCTGGTGTGAGGCGGGGGTTGGAACCCCCGCTCTTTCTCTATATCCCGGGTGCTGGCCTTCTTGCAGCAAGGCCTGGATAACAATTTGTTTTTTTTAAATTGTGGGTTATTAGTTTTTGATTGTCCACAAGCAAAAATATTTTTTCACAACAATGGATAACAATTTGGCTTTGAGTACACTCAAGGGTCAGATTTCGGCTCTGGCGATTCTTTTTCAACATCCTTTAGCTACGCATTCTTTGATACGTACATTTGTAAGGGTGTACGTCATGTAGCTCCTCAGGTACGGTCGCCGTTGGCACCGTGGGTTTTTCAATTTAGTACTTTTTGTACTGCAGAAACCGCCATATGAGAAAATCAGGGATATTCCCTTACAATTGTGGTCACAAAAGGTGGCTTTTTTGGTGGCCACTACATCCGCTAGGCGGGTGTCTGAGTTGGCGGCTTTGTCATGTAGGTCTCCCTACTTGGTCCTTAACCACTTCCTTACTGGGTACTTAAACCCCCCTCCTGCCCAGACCAATTTTCAGGTTTCAGCACTGTCGCATTTTGAATGACAATTGCGCAGTCATGCGACGTTGTACCCAAACAAAATTGATGTCCTTTTTTCCCCACAAATAGAGCTTTCTTTTGGTGGTATTTGATCACCTCTGCGGTTTTTATTTTTTGCGCTATAAACAAAGAAAGAGCGACAGTTTTGAAAAAAGAACAATATTTTTTACTTTTTGCTCTAATAAATATCCAAAAATAAAATATAAAAAAAAAAAAATTATTCATTGGGTTTGGCCGATTTTATATTCTTCTACATATTTTTGGTAAAAAAAAAAATCGCAATCAGTGTTTATTGATTGGTTTGCGCAAAAGTTATCGCGTCTACAAACTATGGGAATTGATTTATGGCGTTTTTATTATTATTATTTTTTTTACTAGTAATGGCGGCGATCTGCGATTTTTATCCGGACTTTGATATTGGGGGGGACATGTCAGACATTTTTGACACGTTTTTGGGACCAATGACATTTACACAGCGATCAGAAATTTAAATGTCCACTGGTTACTGTGTAAATGTCATTGGCAGTGAAGGGGTTAACCTGCAGGGGGCAGTGAAGGGG
>BLSH010466229.1:40330-68292 GCA_018402905.1 Glandirana rugosa
GACGGTCTTAACGACGTCTCCAACTCCCCCCCCCCACCCCCCCCCCACCCCTTCAACCTCTGCAGCAATTCTGGCAGCACTCATACGTCTATTTCCCAAAGACAACCTCTGGATATGACGCTGATCATGCGCACTCAACTTCTTTGGTCGACCATGGCAAGGGTCTGTTCTGAGTGGAACCTGTCCTGTTAAACCGCTGTATGGTCTTGGCCACCATGCTGCAGCTCAGTTTCAGGGTCTTGGTAATCTTATAGCCTAGGCCATCTTTATGTAAAGCAACAATTCTTTTTTTAAGATCCTCAGAGCGTTCTTTTCCAGGATGTGCCATGTTGAGCTTCCAGTGACCAGTATGAGAGCGATAACACCAAATTTAACACACCTGCTCCCCATTCACACCTGAGATCTTGTGAGACTAACAAGTCACATGACACTGGGAGGGGAAATGGCTAATTGGACCCAATTTGGACATTTTCACTTAGGGGTGTACTCACTTTTGTTGCCAGCGGTTTAGACATTAATGGCTATGTGTTGAGTTATTTTGAGGGGACAGCAAATTTACACTGTTATACAAGCTGTACACTCACTACTTTACATTGTAGCAAAGTGGCATTTCTTCAGTGTTGTCACATGAAAAGAGTAAAATATTTACAAAAATGTGAGGGGTGTATTCACTTTTGTGAGATACTGTATATCTTAACTGTGCAGTGGCCGTTTTGAGCAACCATGCTGTTTTTCAAGCTGAAATGTGAAAGGGACAAGTGCGATACAGCATAATAAACCTACTCAACCAGAAAATCTACAAATGTAGCCCGGCAACCTGTGCATGCAACTTTCACACACATTATTCACTTAGTAAAGTAACCCGTTGTAGAGTGCATTTAACTTTCTGTTTCAATTAATTCCACAGAATGGCCAAACCTCGGTATATTTTAACACTAGGTTCACATCGGTGCATTTTGTGCAGCTTGCATTTGCATGGGCACAGCACCCATTCATTTTAATGGGCTGATTTTCCTGCAGGAAAAGGTTCCTTTTCTACAATGCAGGTTCACAGAAACTGCATGGCACCATGTGGTTTCATGCACCTGAAAACATGCTGCATTTTCGGATGTGTGGAGGTGCCATTAAAGAGGACGTAAACCCTGATGGGTTTTACTTCCCTTTCGTTGCTCTGCATTACCCTGTAATATAAAAACATAATAGGCTAGTATGCACCACATACTAGCCTATTATGTGACACTTACCTGCATTGGAAGCCTGCTCTGTCCCCGCAGTAGGAAGTGTCCATCTTCGCCCCTCTTCCTTCCGGGGCCGCGGACTCCGGCTCTGTGATTTGCTGGAGCCGCATGACGTCACTCCCATGCATGCGCTCTGGAGCCTCCAATCGCTGCACGATGTCAGTGAAGGAATGGCACAGAGGCCGTTTCTTCACTGCACATATGCCCAATGATATCGGCACATGGAAGTACACTGCATATCTCCTAAACCGTAAGACTTATTATAGGCTTGCCTGTAGGTTAAAGTGGTTGTCATGAGTTGAAAAACACTTAAAGCGGAGTTCCACCCTGTTAAAAGTCAGCAGCTACCAAAAGGGTAGCTGCTGACTTTTAACAATCGGCCACTCACCTGTCCCTTGTTCCAGCAAAGCGGCCGCCCGAGGGCTCACTCGTCTCCCCCTCCCCTCAGCGGTGCCAGCATCACAAGTGTGGGCACCCGGCTTTGGCTTCAAAGCCGGGCGCTCCCTGCGCATGTGCGAGTCGCGCTGTGGCTTGTGAATGGCTCGGTGTATCTTCTGGGACCTGTGACATGTCCCAGAAGATCACCCAGAGGGAGGGGGGAAGGTGGACTTCCATTCCGGAGCCGCTGCTCCAGGGGAGGAAGTGGACCCTGGTCACCCCCCAAAAAAAAGACATGCCAATTGTGGGATGTTGGGGAGTCACCTTCCCTTAAAGCAGAAGTTCCAGTTTTGGGTGGAACTCCGCTTTAAGGAAGTAATGCATGTGTATAAGAGCAGCACATGTGTGTGATTTACACTCTTTTCCCCCCACCTGCAATAGAGTGATTCTAGCCTTGGTTCAAGACAGCAGTCTTACGTTACAAATTTCTCGGCTCATTAAGCGCTCATCTACCAGACATCTCTCTTTCTGAGTCTCACAATCCTATCATCCCCTTGCCTATCTCTAGGGGCATCCAGTATCATGTACTTCTGTTTCCTTATGGTGCTGCTTTGAAAATCCAGGCTGCTTAATATGCTTAGAACACTTGTGTTGGGATAAGCGATCCTTTTCATGTAAGGCTCTGTTCACATCTAGGCGTTTTTGAGTGTTTTTCTGCTCTAAGCCTTAGCTCTAAAAACGCCTAACAAGACAAATCCCATTAATTTCAATGGCCCCTGTTCATATCTGAGCGCTCTGTCAACGCCCGTCGCTCAAAAAAGTACATGAGCTTCTTTTTTGGCAGATTACAAGCGTTTTGGCTCCATAGACTTCTATAGAAACACTGGAAAGGGATACATGAGCATTTTACAAGAGTTTAGTTGCTCCTAATCTGCTCAAACAGGAGCTCTTGACCCAGTGCTCCTCCCCTTGTCCAGCCCTTGCTGCTACAGCTCTTTCCTACACAAGCTCAGCAAGGTGGAGGACAGCTCTATTCTGCTAGAAGCAGAAACTTTTATTGCACTAGTGCGTACACACCCATGTGTATTGGTAGAATTTGTCCTCACGTACGCGCAAAGCACAGTGTACATTGCCCAGAACTGGCTACACTGTTCTCGATTAGCAATCGCATGATGGAACCAGTATCTATGCAACTGCTGTACATGCAAGAAATCCATATTTAGCAGCCATGTTCTACAAAAGCAGGAGAGCACACTGGCACAATCGAACAAAGGGGGGCTCTGGGGGGCTGTTGCAGTAAGGGAGGTTTTTCACCTGTAGGTTTTTTTGGTTGAGACACAGCAGCAGCGCCATTGGCTCCTGCGGCTTTTAATCAAAGTCACTTAGCCAATCAGAAGAGAGGGGGCGAACCCCAGCTCCATGTCTAAATGAACACAGGGCAGGTAAGTATAATACATGTTTGTTATTAAAAAAAAACAAAAAATGAGACTTTACAATCACTTTAATATTTTCATAATGTGTATGCTTATGTAATGTTTATAAAATCTGTTCTTCTAGTTGAAAAAAACCATTAAAGATGTCTTCCACATCGCAAAAGCATCGGGATTTTGTGGCTGAGCCTATGGGAGAGAAGTCTGTTCAGTGCGTTGCTGGTATTGGCGAAGTGCTAGGTCAGAGGCTCGATGATAAAGGCTTTGATAAGGTAACCATAAAATTTATAGTTTTTGTTTTGTTTTTTTATTGCTGTCTTTAAGATCAGCTTAATGTAAGGAATCACGTTAGAGTGTGCTGATAGTGTAAAATAGTTTTTACATACATATACTTTCTAACTATACATTTTGGAGGCAAAATATATTTTTTCTCTTCAAAAAGTTTTTATTGTTTAACAAGCATTACACATTTCACTTGACTACACTCCTCCTTAACCACTTAACAACCATCCCATAGCCAAATGATTGCTTAACCATGGGAGGATGTACAGTGACGTCCTCCCATGATAACGCATCCCGCGCGCCCCTGGGAACATCCGTGACCACCGAGTCTGGAGGACCCGACGGTTCTCGGTAAATGGTCGCTCGCAGCAGCCTTTTACCACATGATCGCTCCGTCAAATGATGGAGCGATCACATGTAAACAAGTTTACAAGTTCCGGCTTTCTCTCCCCTCTCCGCACCAATCGGTGCAGTGTAAGAGGAGAGTGGGAGAGATCAATGCAACAGTGCTGTGGGCAGGATCTGTAGTGCACACAGCACTGCTATGTGCCAGGCTGCACTCCATCCATCCATGCTCACCCAGCAGCCATCCATGCTCACCCAGCAGCCATCCATTCTCACCCAGCCAGCCGTCCATGCTCACCCAGCCAACCGTCCATGCTCACCCAGCCAACCGTCCATGCTCACCCAGCCAGCCGTCCATGCTCACCCAGCCAGCCGTCCATGCTCACCCAGCCAGCCGTCCATGCTCACCCAGCCAGCCGTCCATGCTCACCCAGCCAGCCGTCCATGCTAACCCAGCCAGCCGTCCATGCTCACCCACCCAGCTATCCATGCTCATCCACCCAGCCGTGCTCAGTCATCCCCAGCCGTGCTCATCCATATCCATCCCCATCCATGACTCATCCATTTCTCATCCACGGCTCATCCATCCCCATTCATGCTCATCCGTGCCACATCCATGCCACTAAAGTGCCCATCAGTGCCACTACAGTGCCCATCAGTGCCACTGCAGTGCCTCACAATAGTTTAATAGGTAGTCAAATTAAATTTGACATTTATACCCCTAGAACACCTGATGTGTGGGCAGGCTGTGTAAAGGTCTCACATGTGGTATCGCCATACTCAGGATGAGTAGAAGAATGTATTTTGGGGTGTAATTTGTACTTTCCTGGCTTGTTAAGCCCCATGCACACAATGCAAATTTTGTCCGAAATTCATATTGTTAGTGTGCGCCTTTCGACAGCCCACAGAGTGGGCGGCCATTTTTCACCGGGACTTGGGGGGCCTCCAGGTTCCTACTGAATCTGTGCAGCTGGCGGACCAGCTGGTGCAGGGCCTTGGGTACCTTTGTGATGCGGTGCTGGATATGGCCCCCATGCTGTCTAAGCTGTCCATTTTCACGGTCATTATTAGGCGACTGCTTTGGCTCAGATGCTGGTCGGGTGACCAGGCGTCAAAGAAATGCCTTAAGTACCTGCCTTTCCAGGGTGGTCGGCTGTTCGGGGCTTCTTTGGATGAGATCATTAAGGATTTCACAAGGGGAAATAGTACTTTCCTCTTGGAGCCCAGGCGGGGTAAGGAGCCCTGTCGTAGGCAGGGCCCCTCTTTCTCCACCCAAAAGCGTTTTTTTCATGTGCCCCGTGCAGTGTACAAGGGCTCTCAGCCCGGCAAGGCCTCCGTGGGGGGCCAGAAGCACCCCTGGCAGCTAAAGCCCGAGAAGTCCTCCTCAGCATGATGGGTCGTCCCCGCCCGTTGCTTGGGTGGTGGGACGGCTCCTGGGGTTCACGGACCGGTGGACCTCCCACATGTCGGACCTCTGGGTGCGCAAGGTGGTTTAGTCCGGGTACAAGATAGTTTTGTACCCAGCCCCCGGACAGGTTATTCGCCTCCAATTTGAGGCTCCCCCCGGGTCGACGGCAGGCCCTGTTAGGGGCTGTGCAAGTCCTGCTCGGGCAGGGGGTGATTGTTCCGGTTCCTCCGGCGGAACGTTTCCGCGGGTTTTACTCAAACCTCTTTGTGGTCCCAAAGAAGGATGGGGTCAGGCCTGTCCTGGACCTCGAGGCGCTCAGTATCTTTGTGAGGGCGTGCAAGTTCAGAATGGAGTTTGTCCGCTCGGTGGTGGCAGTGCTTCGCCAGGGGGACTTCCTGGCTTCCATGGTTATCAAGGACGCGTATCTGCACGTTCCCATTTGTGCTCGTCACCAGCGCTTCCTGCGCTTTGCGGTGGGGGATCTCCACTACCAGTTTGTGGCCCTCCCGTTTGGTCTGGCCTCCGCTCCTCGAGTCTTCACCAAGCTCTTGGCTCCTGTGCTGGCTCTGCTGCGGCAGAGGGGCATAGCGGTGGTGGCATATTTCAACGACCTTCTCCTGCGGGCAGAGTCAGGCTCAGCTCTGACCGGCTGGCTGGGGAGGGGACTTGGGGCTGCTGTCGACCCAGGGTCGCTGATCCCCGGTAGAGTCCTGTCTCCCGATCAGTGTGCTGGAACTTCGAGCGATCAGGTTTTGCCTCTGCCACTGGTCGGGGAGTTTGCACGGTCGGCCTGTTCGAGTCCAGGCGGAACGAGAAGCTCGGCAGCGGCGTCAGAAGTGGCCCACATTCTGAGGTGGGCAGAGCTTAACGTGCCGGCAATTTCTGTCGCTTACATTCCGGGCATCGAAAATTGGCAGACGGAGTCCCTAAGTTGTCAAAAGTTGGATCAGGGAGATGTGGTCCCTGCACCCGGAAGTGTTCCGCCAGATCTGTCAACGGTGGGGAACACCAGACGTGGATCTCCTGGCATCCTGGCTCAATCGGAAGGTGCAGGCCTTAGTGAGCAGGACAAGGGATTCGTTGGCAGACGCTGCAGACGCCCTCGTGGCTCCGTGGTCTCGGTACCGGCTCCTCTTTGCCTTTCCCCCTCTCAAGCTGCTTCCGCCCCTGTTGCGCAGGATAGAGGCAGAGGGGATCCCAACCATTCTGGTAGCGCCAGATTGGCCTCGGCGTCCTTGGTACGCCGGCATGGTGCGGATGGTGGCGGATGTCCCCTGGCGGCTCCCTCTTCGTCAAGGTCTGCTGTCACAGGGCCCCATCTTGCACTCTGCTTTACCCTCGCTGGGTTTAACGGCCTGGCTATTGAATCCCAGGTGTTGAGGTATCTCTGAATTGATGGTCCCCACCATGCTGAAGGCGCGTAAGTCCATTTCATGCAAGATATATCACTGCACCAGGAAGGCTTACATTGCCTGGTGCGAGGCGGGGGGTGGAACCCCTGTTCTTGTTCGGTGGCTTGGGTACTGGCCTTCCTTCAACAAGGCCTGGATCACAAGCTGGCATTGAGCACTCTCAAGGGACAGGTTTCTGCCCTGGCGATTCTTTTTCAGCGTCCCTTGGCGATGCATTCCTTGATTCGTACCTTTGTTCAGGGGGTTTGTCATGTTGCCCCCCAGGTTCGGTCGCCTTTGGTGCCATGGGACCTCAATTTGGTCCTCTCAGTGCTTCAGAAGCCACCGTACGGAAATCTCGCTGCAGCTGCTTTCGCTGAAGGTGGCTTTCCTAGTGGCTATCACATCTGCTAGGCAGGTGTCTGAGCTGGCGGCTCTGTCCTGTAGGTCTCCATACTTGGTCCTACATAAGTATAAGGCGGTTTTGCGCCTGTCTCCTTCCTTCATGCCGAAGGTGGTCTCTTCTTTTCACATTAATGAGGACATTGTCCTCCCTTCCCTGTGCCCACGCCCGTCTCATCCTAAGGAGGTTGCTTTGCACTCTCTGGATGTGGTTAGGGCTCTACGGGTCTATCTGGCAGATCTGGTGATCCCCACTTGTGCCCAGTGACCGGACTCTGTTCCCGTTCAGGGGCCCTTGGCCTGCAGCAATCCCTCTCCGCCAGCTGGGAGGAAAGTCTGTAACCGGGTGGCTACCCGCTGCGCCCGTCGAGAGTGGTGAGTGACATCCCCCCTCTGGGGTGCGGAGGGGGGGCGACTAATGGTGCCATTCTCCGGTGGAGGGTCCGGGTTCCACTGCCCTGTTCTCACCCCCCAACCCTGTGCCGCACCCCCCGCGATTGTTACACCGCCATGCGGTGTTTCCCCGCCATTGTGCGGCGTGTCGCCGCCATTTTGCCTGAGCCGCGATTGGCGGCCATTTTGCCGTAGCCGCGACCTTTTGTAAGCCTCGTGTGGCCGCTCGGTGGCCATTTTGCCTTTGGCTTTTTGGCCTCTTGTGACCGCTCGGCGGCCATGTTTGGTGTGCTTGCCGAATAGGAAACGTGCGTTCAGCACAGTTCTCTGTCCTGCTTAGCGGTACTCACAGAGCGGCAGTCGGCTTGGCAGTGGTTACAGGGCACTCAAACACAGCAAGTATTAGCTGTTTTTTTCCCTGGGGTGGCGGCGGTGCAGATACCTCCTGGGCGTATCCCGGTCGCTCTGAGGAGCAGTTGGTGGGGTCACATTGTGGGGGTGACATGGCCTGTAGGCCTCCAATGTATTCCGGTGGCTGAACCTGCGTGGAAGCGCAAGCTGCGCTGGGACCTCTGGTTCCACTGCAAACATCCATTCTGTGATAGTTTTTCGACCGGGGGGTACCGAGCCGTGCCAAGGGGGTGTCGAGGAAGCGTCCACCCCCTCCCTTTCAGGGGAGGAATCGGTACCAAAGGGGGTGCTGTGGTCACAGGGACCCCCGTAGAGCTCCCAGATGATGCACTGGAAGCCCTCAGTCAGTGAGGAGGACCAGGGCGCCCCAGTGGGCACGAAAAAGCTTTGGTGACCCCGTTGATCTCCGACATCCGCGAGTTTTCACGGCTGTACCAGGCTGGGGAGTCGCAGGAGACTGCCTACGTTTGTGGGTCTTTTACGCCGTCTCGGACCCCTAAGGTGTTCCCTTATGTCCAATTTTTTGAACAGTTTGTGGTTCAGGAATGGCAGCGTCCGCAGCATTCCTTTTCACTGCCCAAAAGTTTCTCTGTGTGCTATCCCTTTGGGGACAGAATTTTGAGGAAATGGGCGTCCCCCGCAGTGGATCCTCCGGTGGATCGCCTGAATATGGCAACGACCATCCCCTTGGATCCCTCCACCTTTTAAGGCTCCGGCCGAAGATGGGTGGAGGGGGTGGCCAGGGCATTGTTCTTGTTGGCGGGGTCAGCCATGTGTCCAGCTCTGGCGTCAGACATGGCGGCGCATTCCCTTACCGAGGGTGCTACCGCGTTGCACCATGAATTGAGCTCCTGGAGCTCGTTTGGGGCGTCACAGTGAGCAGACCATCTGTTACAGGGTCTTCGGTACCTGTGTGACGCACCTTTGGGCCTGCTTCCCATGTTGTCTAAAATGTCTGTTTTCGCAGTCATCATCAGACGGGTGCTGTGGTTACGCTGTTGATCGGGTGATCACGCGTCTAAAAAGGGCCTCACGGATCTCCCATTTCCGGGCGGTCAGCTCTTTGGGCCGCAGTCGGATGAAATCATTAAGGATTTCACTGGAGGGAAGAGTACTTTTCTTCTGGAGCCCAAGCGGCGGGAGTTCCGCCGTAAGCAGGGTCCTGCTCCTTCGGGGCAGAAGAGGTTTTTTCGTGCGCCCGTTGCATCGGGCAAGGGCTCAAGGACCGGCAAGTCTGCCAAACGCCCTGGCAGCGCAATAGCGAAAAGACGGAGGATGAGTCCTTCTCCGCATGATGGGTTGCCCCCACCCAATTCTCAGGTGGGGGACCGACTTCTGGGGTTCGCAGACAGGTGGACTGCCCGCATTTCCGACTGGTGGGTGCAGGAAGTGGTGTCCTCCGGGTACAGGATAGAGTTCAGCACTCTACCCCCAGACAGGTTCTTCCCATCAAAGTTGAGACTCCCTCAGGGGCGTCGAGAGGCTCTCCTAGGGGCTGTTCAGACGCTCTCCGAACAAGGGGTGATTGTGCCGGTACCTCCGTTGGAAAGGTTCCGCGGCTTCTATTCAAACCTCTTTGTGGTGCCCAAAAAGGGTGGGGTCAGGCCAGTGTTGGACCTGAAAGCGCTCAACCACTTTGTGAAGGCGCGAAAGTTCCGGATGGAATCTGTCTGTTCGGTCGTGGCCGCCCTGCACCAAGGGGACTTCATGGCTTCTCTGGATATCAGGGACGCGTATATTCTGTTCCCATTTGTCCCCGGCACCAGCGCTTTCTGCGCTTTGCGGTGGGGGATCTACGTTATCAATATAGCACTTACCTTCGGTCTGGCCTCGGCTCCTCGGGTGTTCAACAAGCTAATGGCTCCGGTGCTGGCGCTATTGAGGCAGAGAGGCATTGCGGTAGTAGCATACCTGGACGACTTACTCCTGCGAGCGGAGTCTGCTTCGGTCCTGGAGGAGAACGTGGCTATCACCATGGCCTTGTTGAAAGACTTCAGCTGGCTGATCAACCTGCAGAAGTCGACGTTGACCCCGTCTTGTCGACTGGAATATCTGGGTCTAATTCTGGACATTGAGCAGGCGAAAGTGTTCTTTCCTCCGGCCAAGTTACTAACACTGCAAGCAGCGGTGCGAACCCTGCTGTCACGCCAGTGGTCCTCCTTACGGTTCTGTATGCGGGTGTTGGGGCTCATGGTTTCAGCCTTCGGGGTGATACCTTACGCCCAGAGTCACATTCGGCTCCTGCAGCGAGCGATTCTGTCAAGGTGGGACAAGTCTCTGCTGTCTCTGGACCGGCGGATCAGATTGGATCATCAGACCAGAGGATCGTTGACCTGGTGGCTTCGGGCCCCTGCTTTAACCTTGCAGAGGTTCTTTCTTCCCCTGAACTGGTCGATAGTCACAACAGACGCCAGCCTATTGGGGGGGTCCTGGGGCAGCTGTCTACTCAGGGCCGTTGGTCGGCGCAGGAATCCCGCCTTCCGATAAATGTGCTGGAACTGAGGGCAATCAGGCTCTGCCTCTCCCACTGGACGGTAGGGCTGCGCGGCCTCCCAGTTCGGGTTCAGTCGGACAACGCCACGGCTGTGGCGTACGTGAACCATCAGGGCGGAACGAGGAGCTTGGCTGCAGAAGCGGCCCTCTTTCTGTGTTAGGCAGAACTTCACATGCCGGCAATCTCCGCCATTTACATTCTGGGCGTAGAAAATTGGCAGGCGGACTTTCTCAGTCGCCAGACACTGGATCAGGGGGAATGGTCCCTACATCCAGAGGTGTTCCGCCAGATTTGCCACAAGTGGGGCACGCCAGACGTGGACCTCATGGCCTCCAGGTTCAATCAGAAGGTGCAGACCTTCGTGTGCAGAACAAGGTACCCGTTGGCGGCTGCCACGGACGCGTTGGTAGCGCCTTGGGGTTGGTATCTGCTCCTATACGCCTTCCCTCCCATCAAGCTTCTACCACGGCTACTGCGCAGGGTAGAAGCGGAGGGAATCCTGACAATCCTGTTAGCTCCGGATTGGCCTCTGCGCCCTTGGTACACCGACATGGTGCGGATGGTGACTGATGTTCCCTGGTGTCTGCCGCTGCGAGAAGATCTGCTGTCAGAGGGACCCATCCTGCACCCTGCTTTACCCTCGCTGGCTTTGACGGCTTGGCTATTGAGTCCCAGGTGTTAAGGGATAGGGGTGTCTCTGACTCCGTGATCCCTACCATGCTTAAGGCGCGTAAGTGTACATCGCACAAGATTTATCATCGCACCTGGAAGGCCTATATTGCATGGTGCGAGGCGGGGGTTGGAATCCCCGCTCTTACGTTGTGTCCCAGGTGCTGGCTTTTTTGCAGCAGGGCCTGGATAACAAGTTGGCATTGAGTACTCTCAAGGGTCAGATTTCGGCTCTGGCGATTCTTTCAACAGCCTTTGGCGTCACATTCGTTGATACGTACATTTGTACAGGGTGTACTCCATGTGGCTCCTCAGATACGCTCGCCTGTGGCGCCGTGGGATTTGAATTTGGTACTTTCTGTACTGCAGAAACCGCCATATGAGAAAATCGGGGATATTCCCCTACAATTGCTGTCGCAAAAAGTGGCTTTCTTGGTGGCCATTACATCCGCTAGGCGGGTGTCTGAGTTGGCAGCGTTGTCCTGTAAGTCTCCTTATTTGGTCCTTCATAAGGACAAGGCGGCCTTGCGACCTTCCCCTTCGTTTCTACCGAAGGTGGTCTCCTCTTTCCACATTAATGAGGATATTGTTCTCCCTTCATTATGTCCGCACCCTTCGCATCCCAAGGAATTTGAGTTACATTCTTTGGATGTCGTGAGGGCTTTGCGGGTGTATTTGGCGGCTACAGCTTCCTTTTGGAAGTCTGATGTGTTGTTTGTGCTGACAGAAGTACCGCGCAAAGGGTTGGCGGCCTCGTTGGCTACTGTTTCCCGTTGGATCAGACAGACCGCGACTCATGCGTATACTGTTCGGGGCAAAGTCCCTCCTTTTCCAGTCATGACTCTTTCCACCAGGGCAGTTAGTATTTCCTGGGCTTTCAGACACCAAGCTTCGGTGTCCCAGGTGTGCAAGGCGGCTACTTGGGCCTCGGTGCACACTTTTGCCAAGTTTTACAAAGTTGATGTGTCAGCATCTGCGGATGCTGCTTTTGGCCGTAAAGTTTTACAGGCGCGGCTGGCGCCTCCTGAGAGGATTCTGTTGGGTACAGTTGTTGTTGTTTACCCACCCCTCTTGAATGACACTGCTTTGGGACATCCCCACTTGTCAATGAAGGGCTGCGTCTGTCAGTGACGTCCTCAGGATAATCCGCGATCGTGCGCCCGCGGGGGCGCGCATCGCGGCGATCTGTGGTGCCGTGGGTCAGTCTGACCCACCGTATTACCGACCAAGGTAAAAGGCTTCCATCCGAAGCCTTTTACCATGTGATCACTGTGTAAATAGGAAGAGCCGTTTATCGGCCTTTCCTCTGCTCAGGTCTGAGCAGTGGAGAGTCGGTCGGCTGCTCTCCTGACAGGGGGGGGGGGCTGCGCTGAATGTTTATCAGCGCAGCCCCCCTCGGGATCACCCCACTGGACCACCAAGGAGCCCCCCCCGGACACCATGAGGAGGCCGCCCAGGACCACCAGGGAGGGAACATGGAGGCCGCCCAGGACCACCAGGGAGGGAACATGGAGGCCGCCCAGGACCACCAGGGAGCCCCCACTAGACCACCAGGTAAGGGCAATACAGTGCAATGTAGGGATGGCACTGTGCCCATATATGATGCCTGTAAGTGCCATCCCTAACAGTGCTATATGCACCAGTGCCCACCTGTGCCACCTATCAGTGCCCAACAATGCCACCTATTACTGCCGCCTATGAGTGTCCATCAGTGCTGCTTATCAGTGCCCGTCAGTGTTGCTTATCAGTGCCGTCCATCGGTGCTGCATATGTGCCCCATCATCAGTGCAACCTTATCAGTGCCACCTTAGTGCCTGTCAGTCTAGCCACATCACTGCCCGTCAGTGAAGGAGAAAATGTACTTTTATGTAGTTTTGTGACAAACATTTTTCAAAATTTTAGGTCTATTTTTATTGATAGCGCAATAAATAAAAACCGCAGGGGTGATCAAATGCCACCAAAAGAAAGCTTGATTTGTGGGAACAAAATGATAAAAATTTTGTTTGGGTACAACATCGCACGACCGCGCAATTCTCATTCAAATCGCAACAGCACTGACAGCTGAAAATTGTTCTGGGCAGGAAGTGTTCTAAGTGCCTGGTATTGAAGTGGTTAAAGCAGAGTTCAACCCAAAAGTGGAACTTCCGCTTTAAGGACTCCTGACCCCCTTGACATGCCACATTTGGGGGGGGGGGGTACCTAGTGTTGACAGGTACCCAGCTCCCACTTCCGCTTGGCCCACCTAGGCGACTCAAGCGGAAGTTCTCCCCTCCCTGCAATTTTCTGGGACACGTCACATTCCGGCCATTCAGGAGTCGCACTGCGCAGTGCACACCTGGCTGTGAAGCCGCAAACTGTCACACTAGTGATGCCGGGGAGAGAACCGAGGTTTCGGGCAGCTGCATCACTGGATTGTGGGACAGGTGAGTGTGTGTTTATTAAAAGTCAGGAGCTACACTTTTTGTAGTTAACCTGTTGAGATCCGCGCTATAGACGAAAGACGGCTACAGCGCGGATCTCAATCTCCGGGAGGGCGTCTATTAACGTCCTCCCCTTTCCACGCCCCCGGCGCGCATTCACAGGCGGCGGCGCGTGCGGGCGTGCCCGCGGGTCGGGTGGACTCGATGTCCGCTCGAGACCCGCGATCGCCTGCGGAGCTGCAGAACGGGGAACCGCCGATGTAAACACGGCGGTTCCCCGTTCTGTGAGAGGGGGACAAGCAGACCTACTGATCCCTGTCACTGGGATCAGTTAGATCTGCGATGTCCCTGCCAACCCACCCCCCACAGTTAGAACACACCCAGGGAACACTGTTAACCCCTTCACTGCCCCCTGCAGGTTAACCCCTTCACCGCCAATGACATTTACACAGTAATCAGTGGACATTTAAATTTCTGATCGCTGTGTAAATGTCATTGATCCCAAAAAAGTGTCCGACATGTCCGCCCCAATATCAAAGTCCCGATAAAAATCGCAGATCGCCGCCATTACCAGTAAAAAAAAATAATAATAAAAACGCCATAAATCAATTCCCATAGTTTGTAGATGCGATAACTTTTGCGCTAACCAAATCAATCAACGCCGATTGAGATTTTTTTTACCAAAAATATGTAGAAGAATATAAATCGGCCAAACCCAATGAATAATTTTTTTTTTATATTTTTTTTTTTGATATTTATTAGAGCAAAAAGTAAAAAATATTGTTCTATTTTCAAAATCGTCGCTCTTTGTTTATAGCGCAAAAAATAAAAACCGCAGAGGTGATCAAATACCACCAAAAGAAAGCTCTATTTGTGGGGAAAAAAAGGACATCAAATTTTGTTTGGGTACAATGTCGCACGACCGCGCAATTGTCATTCAAAATGCGACAGCGCTGAAAGCCAAAAATTGGTCTGGGCAGGAGGGGGGTTTAAATGCCCAGTAAGGAAGTGGTTAATAAACACATAAATGGCTGGAGCTCCGCTTTAAGCCTTTGGCTTTAGTCTGGTTGATCTTTTTTCTGGACCTGCCTTGTTTATCCTACCTTACTTCCCTGAAGTCAATGGTTAGGTGTTCAAGGCTTAGGCTAGTAACTTTCCTTGTTGTGGACCACCTTAGCTGTTGGTCGCAATTTTCTTATCCTGCTCAGGTAGTTGTTCTTCTAAAAGTTTTCCTTTGACGAATGAGTGGTTAACATTCACATCCCAAATGAAGGCCTTCCGGTCCTTGAACACTTAGTTGATCCTAGGTGATTTTCCCCTTAGTAGTGGAAATTTCAATACTTTCGGCTTTGTCTAACATTCATTCAAGTATTGATACTTTTGGATATTCTTGTAATATGAATTCTTCATCTGGGGTGCTTTTGGATGTCCAAGAACTATTCAATTCTTGTTTTGCTCTATTGACGATAAAGAAAATAAAATGTTTGTACTTGCTGTAAAATCTTTTTCCCCTTAGTCTATTGAGTGTGTTATTGGCCTTATTATGTACTGCTTGCTCATGAAACTTACATAGTCAGGTTGAAAAAAGACACAAGTCCATCCAGTTCAACCAAAAAGAACTGAGGCATGATGGAGCTGGAGTTTATATAGAGGATGGCTTTTTTTTTTTTTTTTTTTGCCATTGTCTCAACCTCCCGGAAGACAGTAATATAACTCAGATGTCAAATAATTATTAAATTCCTTTTAGCATGCAAAAGTGGGGGGGGGGGGAGATCTGGCAGTGAAAGGGTTGTAGGGAATGTGATAATATTAAAATAAATACTGCAATAACTAAATATGTTCACACTGAAAATACACAATACTTTCACTTTAAAGTGGAACTAAATCCTCATATCCTTTGCAGTCAAGGAACCTGCCATGTTGACCTTTGTTTGATCTGCAGTTGCCATGGAACTGCACAAGTAATCAGTTATGGCACCAGCCATTTGATGACTTGACAGTTTGGTCTAGAGCACAAGCGCTGAACGTGATCATTCACAACATGCCTTGAAAGTAACTGTTTTCAGAAGCAGTTAAAGCTGAACTAAACCCATTGATTTAATGTTTTTCCGAAAAAGTTATTTCCTTAAAGCTTGCTGCCAATAACTGTCAGCGCTGCTTTTACTCTCAACCAGACTGTCAAACTTTCCAATGGCTGGTGTCATAACTGATCACATGTGCATCACCATGACAACTGCAGACACAACAGAGACCAATATGCAAAAAGTGTAAGCTATCACACTGTTGGTTAATCAAAAGCGGCAAACACAGTATTCGACCAAATGCAACCAAGTAAACAAAAAGTGTTGCGCTAAAAAAAGGAAGTGATTCATATGACAAGGTCACTCAATTATTTAAAGTGACAGTGCATATATAGCACCTGTAGTGATCACATACATATACTCAAAAGTAAAGTGGCAGTGCATAAGTTGACTCTACATTAAGTCCAAATAACCTGTGATGGTGAATGACTTTAAGTGAACAGGCTATCAAATAAGTTGACTCTATGATGGTCAGTGATTCAAGTGAAAAAGTCCAAATAAACCTGTGATGGTTAAAGACTTAGTGGTTGTCAACTTGTGACAACCACTTTAACCTACAGGTAAGCCTATAATAAGGCTTACCTGTAGGTGCCCTACATATTTCCTAAACCTGTACGGTTCAGGAGATACGCAGTGTTGTAGCTGTGCCGACATCATGTCTGCACATGTGCAGTGAAGAAACGGCCTCCGTGCCGTTCCTCCACTGCGACCGTGCCGTAACTGGCGGCTCCTGCGCACATGCGCCGGAGTGACGTCACGCGACTGGCCAGGCCCCGGAAGGAAGAGGGCTGAAGATGGACGTCGCAGGCTTAGTTTACAGGTAAGTGCGATGCGTAGTAGCCTATTATGCTTCTACATTACAGGGGAATACAGAGGAATGTAAACCACATCTGGGTTTAATTCCTGTTTAAAGTGATCAGTGCATGAAAAGTCCAAACAAATGTCCCAAATAAACAATAGAGTTGAGCAGAAAGACAGGGGGAATGTGCATAGATTGAATCCATGGTGAGTTATCATGCAAAGATTGATGTAGAGGGTTAATGATGACAATAAAGACAAACAATTCTTCTCTAAGATAAAAAAGGTGGATTCTTACCAGATGGGTTGAGTACACTTGACCATACGGCCAGTGGACCTTACAGGCTTGTAGTGGAAAACTCCACAAACAGTGATGGCAGGATCTTCGTTGGTGGTGCTGGTGAACTTCTCTTGGGTGGTCCCTTCGGTAGCACCGGAATCAAGAATACCCTCGACATCAGACCTCATGGGGAACCATGTGAAGAAAAGAAACCGCTCCACATTGTGTAGTAAAACATACCAGTTTATTGCACCGATACAGGAACAGACAAAATAAAAGCTGACAAATAAAATACATAAAAGAAAGACTGCGATAGGCATGTGGTCCCCACTGACGCGTTTTGTCCGCACAGATGTCTTCTGGGGGGTGGGGGCCACGCGCCACTACCGCAGTATAAATAGCAATGCCCCCCATTAACCACACATCAATTAAAGTAGGCTCCACCCATCAGTATAACCGGGAAGTACGGCCCATTCACAAGATGGCGCCCGTGTGTGCTCCAAGCCTCACTTCCAACACAGGAAGTGAGTACGCATACGGGTCCAACCTGCTCAATGACATACTATAGGAAGTAAAAAGGAATACGAGTAAGTGTAACCACACCGATAATCTGCACAGCACCTGGAAAAACCATTGATCCTCCTGTTTAAAAGACCATGGTGGAATGATCCCGTAACCGGAAGTGCGGCCAGGAACAACAAAACAGGCGCCCACTAATTGTTTGGCTAGAGGGTGATGGAAGCCGTGTCACTTCCGGAGCAACCCGGAACAGGAAACAAATACTTAAAGGTCACCAACTTGGTAAATGTAAAAAGGAAGGTCATGGTTCACCGCACTTAGACAAAAATGGATGATAATATTAAACCACAAAATAAATACATACCAATGACTGATAAGTTAATTAGAATGATGGCAATAAGTGATGAATAGTTTTAATTTTGATCAAGTGTCACAATCCGGTCAGCTCCCATATCCCAATGGTTTCCAGAGAAGGACATAAACCCTCCCAACTCCCACTACCTAATGGATTGATACAAATAACAATAGGAGTCTGTTATTCTTTCTATTCAGCTGGGGAAATCCCCAGTCAATGCAGAATACGGTCCCAAGGGTGAATAGAAGGAAGGGATCTCTCAGATCACTGTTAAATCTAGCAGGTTGAATTAACACTAAGTTCATTCACAACAGACCAACTATAAGGGAAGGTAGGATCCTGACATAGGGCTCGGGGGACATACCACAAGAGTAGCAGGCCCAACCTGAACAGATGGAACCAAGGGGTCTACCCCACACAAAGACCAGAGGCACTCATTAGGCGGCCCGCCCACAGATGCCACCGTCACCAGAACATTGCAGGCACCAAGACCATGTCCCAGAGAACCGGAAGGTCCCCATTAGGCTACCCTCTCATGAATGACACAACTTCTGGTACTCACAAAACACTATAACACTAAGTCCCTGTATCCAATGGGGAAAACCCCACGAAACAATCAATGGGGGTCACCGGGAAGGTGACTGACCCCAAAGGCCCCGTAAGTGGAGTGGGATGTCAAGCCCTATTAATAATTAAGGCATTGACATCCCACTCCACATTCATCCTTTGGGGATGGTAAGTACGGAGCTCTTAGATCCAGTATGTCTCGAGCTGGCTCTGAAATGCCCCTCTTTTTAGATCCACCCCTCCAGGAGGGTAGATAACGATCTATTGCCTGAAAGAGGGTGCCTGCAGGATCTTTTTGGTGTAGTGCTTAACTACACTATGTTTCTTGGTACCCCCAATGATGTTAGCGATATGTTTCCGAACTCTTTTAGAAAATGACCGTGTGGTTCTTCCTACATAATGCTTACCACAGGCAAGTCAAAAGGTAAACCATGTGGGTGGTGACACATGTAAGGAAAGATTTGATGGAGTACTGTCGGTTGGTAACATTGGAGGTGAAGGTTAGGGATTTGTTTCTCCCCAGTCTGTTGATACTACACCCTCTACACCTTTTGCAGGGAAAAAACATTTAAGGTTATGAAAAAAACAGGGTTTGGAGGGTGCATTAATCACATTGGGGGCAATTTTTAAATGAAGGGGGGGATCACCCCTATACACTACCTCCGCTTTCTCTGGAAGTAATGGGCCAAGTATGCGGTCATTTTTAAGAATATGCCAGTTCTTTTTGATAATCCTTTCAACCTGTCTATGTTGGCTATTGAAGGCAGTAAAAAAGGTCCACTTAGGGTCCTTCTTAGGTCGATCCACCTTCTCACAAAAGGAGGATTCCCTGTCCATATCCCTAACATGGGATATTTCCACATCCAAATCATGTGATGTGTACCCCTTCTCAACGAATTTTGGCTTTCAATTCAAGAGACTGAGCCTCAACGTGTTCAAGACTGGTGCAGTTGCGGCGCAGTCTCATGAATCGACCTCTAGGGACTGCACAAAGCCAATTTCTATGGTGGCAACTGTCGATTGGGATATAAGAATTCCTATCAGTTGGCTTAAAGAACGTGCTGGTAACAATCTGGTGATTAACCACCTGTATATTCAAATCCAAAAAATGCAGCTTGTTAGGACTAGCCTCGAATGACAAAACAATGCTCCTATCATTGGAATTCAGTTCGGCCATAAACACGGCTAAGCTCTCCATGTCGGCATCCCATAGGAGGAGGACGTCGTCGATATATCTTGATAAGAGTGACTATGCTGAGGATCCTGAGTGATCGCAGCACCTATGAGGTAATTGCCTCCGATCCAACTAGAGCTTTTAAGCGTGAGTTGCCACCATAGGCATAGGCATTGGCTTTGTGCAGTCCCTAGAGGTCAGTTCATGAGACTGTGCCGCAATGCACCAGTTTTGAAGACTTTGAGGCTCAGTCTCTTGAATTGAAAACCAAATTCGTTTTGAAGGGGTACACATCACATGATTTGGATATGGAAATATCCGTGTTAGGGGTATGGACAGGGAATCCTTTTGTGCAAAGGTGGATCGACCTAAGAAGGACCCTAAGTGGACCTTTTTTACTGCCTTCAATAGCCAACATAGACAGGTCGAAAGGATTATCAAAAAGAACTGGCATATTCTTAAAAATGACCGCATATTTGGCCCATTACTTCCAGAGAAAGCGGAGGTAGTTTATAGGGGTGCTCCCCCCCCCCTTCGTTTAAAAATTGCCCCCAATGTGATTAATGCACCCTCCAAACCCAGTTTCTCAATCGTTCATTGACAGACGCAGCCTCTTATTCTTGACGTGGGGTTTATGCAGCTTTCACTAGGCAGAATGAAGTTCAGCTCAAAGCAGACACAGCCCCTTCCAGGGGGCAGTCCTCACTTAGCATAACTCCTCCAGCCCTGCTCAGCAACTCAGTTTTTTATGCCTAGTGCAAGGAGTAGGACCTGGCTCCCTGCTGGGATCTGCGGTTCCCCATTCTTTTTCTCATTTTTTTCAAGAATTCTGATGAAGAACACAATCAAGCAGCTGGCTGGGTGACAGGCTGGATATCCTAGATCCAGGGAGTCTCCCCAGCACGGCTGACGGATGCGAGCCGACCCTTAACTGTATGAGGGGTCGGCCGCATCAGGCCTCATTCCGTGCGAGGCGGCCGGCAGGTTAAACGTCCTGCCAGCGCCCTAGGACCGGGCAACCCCCATTTAGGCGGGGTGGCAGGACTGCTTCGGGTGGCTACCCGCTGCGCCCGTCCAGAGTGGCGAAGGGTGGTGCCCCCCTTTTTCCCTAGGTATAGGTGTTCTGCCTATCCTCCGGTTTGCCCCCCCCCCCCACTCAGGGCTGTAGCTCTCCCTGCCTGCGTGGGTCCCCCTGTGTGTAGCGGCCGCCATTTGCCTGTATTCGGTCGCATGGCCGCCATTTGCCTGTAGCCGGCCGTGTGTTTTGCACAGCTGCCATTTTCTTGTAGCCAGCCGCAAGTATGTAACGGCCATCATTTTGCGGTGGCTGGCCCCTGTTTTCGGCCTCTAGTGCCTACGGTGGCCATTTTGGTGTGGTCCACTGTATACTGGTGGGCGACCCTGCTTCTCCTGGAGTAAATACAGGCTGGAAGAGCGCTCCTGACACGTGGGGATCACGAGCAGAGGGACAGGCAGCACAGCTCCTGGGGCGGTGGGTGAGTACTTCTGGGAACCTCTGGGGCCCTAAAGCAGCGACTGCGGGGCGGTGTGGGACACACAAATCCGGTGGTGTCATCCTGGTGCGGGCTATGGCAGCTGAAGCTGGGGCTTCCCAGCCAGGGGTTTTCCGGTGGGGACCAGGCAGCGCTGAGACCGGTGGTCCCGCTGCACACTTTGACGGCCCCCCTGAAGGGATACTTCTCCCAGGTAGAACCGATCCGTGACCGCGGGGTGGCGAGTAAACAGCCACCCCCTCTGTCCTCTGGGGAGGACTCGGAGCCGGAGGGGGGCTCCGCGGTGTCGGGGCCCCCCTGGAGCTGACGGATGATGAACTCGGGGACCCCTCGGATAAAGAGGAGGAGCCCTCAGGGGCCACCGCGGCTCGTGAATGGGCTCTGGTGGGCTCATTGGTTTCAGCGGTTTGTGAGACGCTAAAGCTGGGCCCGGCTGCGACTCCGGGGGCACCATACGCTTTTGGGTCGCATAAGCCGGCCCGGACGCCTAAGGCGTTCCCCTATTTATCGTACTTTGATCAGTTCGTTTACAAGGAGTGGCGGCGTCCTCGGGGGTCGTTCGCCATGCCAAAAGTTTTTCTGTGCGTTATCCCTTTGAGAATACCCTGTCGCAGAAGTGGAAGTCCCCGTCGGTGGCTCGTCTGAACAAAGAGACCACTATTCCGATGGAGGGCTCTCCATCCTTCAAGGACCCGGCCGACAGGAGGACTGAGGCAGTGTCCAAGGCCATGTTCCTGGTCGCAGGATCGGCTATGCGGCCGACGCTGGCATCTGCGCTGGTGGCACAGGCGCTTACGGAATGGGCGATTATGGTGCACCAGGCTTTGGTGACACTCAAGGCCCCTCCGGAGCCTGTGCAGATGGCAGACCAGCTGATCCAGGGACTTAAGTATCTCTGTAATGCGGCCCTCGACATGGCCCCCATGCTGTCCAAACTGTCCATGTTTGCAATCGTCGTCAGGCGTCTGCTATGGCTGAGATGCTGGTCAGGAGACCAGGCGTCAAAGAAGGGCCTGACGGACTTGCCTCTTTGGGGCTTCCCTCGACGAGATCATCAAGGATTACACTGGGGGGAAGAGTACTTTTCTTCCGGAGCCCAGAAGGGGCAAGGAGCCCTTCCTTCTCTACTCAAGAGGTTTTTTTCGTGCGCCACGTACCTCGAACAAGGTTTCTCAGCCCGCCAAGGCCCCACTGGGGGCCAGAAGGGTCCCTGGCAGCATAAGTCCGAAAAGGCGGAGGAGAAGTCCTCCGCATGACGGCTCTTACGGTTCGTGGACCTCGCGCATCTCGAATCTCTGGGTGCGCGAGGTGGTTTCGTCTGGGTACAAGTTCCATACCCAACCCCCGGACAGGTTCTTCGCCTCCAATCTGAGGCTTCCCCCGGAACGGCTGCAGGCCCTGTTCGAGGCCGTGCACGTCCTGCTCCATCAGGGGATGATTGTCCCGGTTCCTTCTACGGAACGTTTCTGCGGTTTTTATTCCAATCTTTTTGTATTTCTGAAAAAAGATGGGGTCAGGCCTGTCGTGGACCTGAAGGCCCTCAATTTCTTTGTGAGGGCGCAGAAATTCAGAATGAAATCTGTCCACTCTGGCCTCCCTGGACATCAAAGACGCTTCCTGCGCTTTGCGGTGGGGGATCTCCACTACCAGTTTGTGGCCCTCCCGTTCGGTCTGGCCTCAGCCCCACGGGTTTTCACCAAGCTCCTGGCCCCAGTACTGGATCTGCTGAGGCAGAGGGGCATAGCAGTAGTGGCATGTCTAGACGATCTCCTCCTGCGGGCGGAGTCGGCCTCAGCCCTGTCGGACAGCGTGGCCATCACCCTTGGTTTCCTGCGGGACTTCGGCTGGGTGATCAACCTTCCGAAGTCGGTGCTGACTCCGTCGCGCCGGTAGGAATACTTGGGCTTGGTCCTGGATACGGAGCGGGCGAAGGTGTTTCTCCCTGCCGCCAAGGTCTTAACGCTCCAGGAGGCGGTGCGGGCCCTGCTGTCTTAGCGGAGGTCCTCTCTCAGATTTTGCATATGGGTGTTGAGGCTGATGGTCTCCTCCTTCGAGGCGGTGCCTTATGCCCAGAGTCACACCCGGCTCCTGCAGCAGGCTTTCCTGCTGCGGTGGGACAAGTCTCCGCTCTCCCTGGATCAGGTGATCAGTTTGGATCACCGGACTCGAGGCTCCCTCACCTGGTGGCTACGGGCCCCGACCTTGGAGTGGGGGAAGTCGTTAATTCCCATGGACAGGATGGTGATCACGACAGATGCCAGCCTATACAGCTGGGGAGGGGTCCTGGGTAGGTTGTCGACCCAGGGCCGCTGGTCTCAGGAAGAGGCCCGTCTCCTGATCAACGTGCTGGAACTGCGAGCGATCAGGCTTTGCCTCTCCCACTGGTTGGGGAGGTTGCACGAACGTCCTGTTCGGGTCCAGTCAGACAACGCCACGGCTGTGGCTTACGTGAATCATCAGGGCGGAACGAGAAGGGCGGAAGTGGCCCACATTCTGCAGTGGGAAGAGATTCACGTGCCGGCAATCTCTGCCATTCACGTTCCGGGCATCGAGAATTGGCAGGCGGACTATCTCAGTCGCCAGAAGCTGGATCAGGGAGAGTGGTCCCTGCATCTGGAGGTGTACCGCCAGATTTGTCAAAAGTGGGGCATGCCAGACATGGCCCTCCTGGTGTCCCGGCTCAACCGGAAGGTGCAGGCCTTCATGAGCAGAACAAGGGATCCGCTGGCAGAGCGGCTTGAGTCCCAGGTGTTAAAAGATAGGGGACTCTCTGAGTCTGTCATTCCCACTATGCTCAAGGCACGTAAGGCCACTTCGCGGAAGATCTATCACCGCACATAGAAGGCTTACATTGCTTGGTGCGAGGCGGGGGTTGGAACCCCCGTTCTTTCTCGGTGGCTCAGGTGCTGGCCTTCCTTCAGCAAGGCCTAGACCACAAGTTGGCATTGAGCACGCTTAAGGGGCAGATTTCTGCCCTAGCGATTCTTTTTCAGCGACGCATTCCCTGATTCCTACCTTTGTCCAGGGGGTTCGTCATGTCTCTCCCCAGGTACGGTCGCCTTTGGCGCCTTGGGACCTTAATCTGGTGCTCCAGAAGCCTCCTTTCAAAAATATCAGTGAAATTTCTCTGCAACTGCTCTTGCAGAAAGTGGCCTTTCTGGTATCTATTACATCCGCTAGGCGGGTGTCTGAGCTGGCGGCTCTGTCCTGTAGGTCCCTGTACTTGGTCATGCACAGGGACAAGGCGGTTTTGCGCCCCTCTCCCTCCTTCTTACCGAAGGTGGTCTCTTCATTTCACATCAATGAGGACATTGTCCTCCCTTCGCTGTGTCCGCGCCCGTCTCATCCTAAGGAGGTTGCCTTGCACTCCCTGGATGTGCTTAGGGCTTTACGGGTGTATCTGGCAGCCACGGCCCCGTTTCGGAGGTCCAATGCGCTTTTTGTCACGGTGGATGGCCCGCGCAAGTGGATGGCGGCCTCGTCAGCCACCATTTCCCGTTGGATACGTCAGACGGTGACCCGTGCGTATGCTGTTCAGGGCCAGGAGCCCCCCTTTCTGGCCATGGCTCACTCTACCAGGGCGATTAGTACTTCCTGGGCTTTCCGACACCAGGCGTCGGTTTCTCAGGTGTGCAAGGCGGCCACTTGGACCTCGGTGCACACTTTTTCCAAGTTTTACAGAGTTGATGTTGCAGCTTCTTCTGATGCTGCTTTCGGCCGCAAAGTTTTAAAGGCTGTGGTGTGAGGCGCATCTGGTACCTCCCGGAGAACTCTTGTTGGGTACTGTTGTTCTTGTTGCCCACCCCTCATTGTGACACTGCTTTGGGAAATCCCCACATGTCAAGAATAAGAGGCTGCGTCTCTCAATGAATGATTGAGAAAATAGCATTTTTTGACTTACCGTAAAACCCTTTTCTCTGAGTTCATTGACAGACGCAGCACCCACCCCTCTTTGTTTGAGTTTGTACTGCTTGCTACGAAATGAGTTGCTGAGCAGGGCTGGAGGGGTTATGCTAAGTGAGGATTGCCCCCTGGGAGGGGCTGTGTCTGCTTTGAGCTGAACTTAGTTCTGCCTAGTCCACTCCTAGTGAAAGCTGCATAAACCCCACATGTCAAGAATAAGAGGCTGCGTCTGTCAATGAACTCAGAGAAAAGGATTTTACGGTAAGTCAAAAAATCCTATTTTTCATAACCTTAAAGGTTTTTTTTCCCTGCAAAAGGTGTAGGGTGTGTAGTATCAACAGATTGGGGAGAAACAAATCCCTAACCTTCACCTCCAATGTTACCAACATTGACAGTACTCCATCAAATCTTTCCTTACACGTGCTACCACCCACATGGTTTACCTTTTGACTTGCCCCTGTGGTAAGCATTATGTAGGAAGAACCACACGGTCATTTTCTAAAACAGTTGTGGAACATATCGCTAACATCATTGGGGGTACTAAGAAACTTAGTGTAGTTAAGCACTACACACGCTGTCGCCAGAAAGATCCTACAGGCACCCTCTTTCAGGCAATAGATCGTTATGTTCCCCCTGGAGGGGTGGATGTAAAAAGAGGGGCATTTCACAGCTCGAGACATACTGGATCTACGAGCTCCATACTTACCATCCCCTTGAGATGAATGTGGAGTGGGATGTCAATGCCTTTATTAATAGGGCTTGACATCCCACTCCACTTACGGGGCCTTTGGGGTCAGTCACCTTCCCGGTGACCCCCATTGATTGCTTCGTGGAGTTTCCCTCTTGGATACCGGGACTTAGTGTTATAGTGTTTTGTGAGTACCAGAAGTTATGTTACTCATGAGAGGGTCGCCTAATGGGTGCCTTCCCGTTCTCTGGGACATGGTCTTGGTGCCTGCGATGTTCTGGTGACGGTGGCATCTGTGGGCGGGCCGCCTAATGAGTGTCTCTGGTCTTTGTGTGGGGTAGACCCCTTGGTTCCATCTGTTCAGTTTGGACCTGCTACCCTTGTGGTATGGCCCCCGAGCCCTATGTCGGGATCCTACCTTCCCTTATAGTTGGTCTGTAGCAAATGAACTTAGTGTTAATTCAACCTGCTAGATTTAATAGTGATCTGAGAGATCCCTTCTTTCTATTCACCCTTGGGACCCTATTCTGCCTTGACTGGGGATTTCCCTAGCTGAATAGAAAGAACAACAGACTCCTATTGTTATTTGTATCAGTCCATTAGGTAGTGGGGGTTGCAAGGGTTTATGTCCTTCTCTGGAAACCATTGGGATATGGGAGCTGACCGGATTGTAACATTTGATCAAAATAAAAATTCTCATCACTTATTGCAATCATTCTTATTAACGTATCAGCCATTGGTGTGTATTTATTTTGTGGTTTAATATTATCAACCATTTTTGTCTTAAGTGCGGTGAACCATGACCTTCCTGTTAACATTTACCAACTTGGTGACCTTTAAGTGTTTGTTTCCTGTTCCGGGTTGCTCCGGAAGTGACACGGCTTCCATCACCCTCTAGCTAACCAATTAGTGGGCGCCTGTTGGTTTTGTTTGACCTCCTCCTGGCCGCACTTCCGGGTACAGGATCGTCACTTCTGGGATCATTCCACCATGGTCTTTTAAACCCGAAGATCTAGGTTTTTTTCAGGAGCTGTGCAGATTATCGGTGTGGTTACACTTACTGGTATGACTGTTACTTTTTTACTTATAGTATGTCATTGAGCATGTTGGACCCATATGCGTACTCACTTCCTGTATTGGGAATGGGCCGTACTTCCGGGTTATACTGGTGGGTGGTGCCTACTTTAATTGATGTGTGGTTAATGGGGGGGCATTGCTATTTATATTGCGGTAGTGGCGCGTGGCCCCCACACCCCAGAAGACGTCTGTGCGGACGAAACGTGTCGGGTGGGGACCACGTGCCTATCCGTCTTTCTTTTATGTATTTTATTTGCCTGCTTTTATTTTGTCTGTTCCTGTATTGGTGGAGTAAACTGGTATGTTTTACTACACAATGTGGAGCGGTTTCTTTTCTTTACATGTCGAGGGTAGCCTTGACTGCGGCGCTACCAAAGGGACCACCCAAGAGGAGAAGTTCACCAGCACCACCAACGAAGATCCTGCCATCACTGTATGTGGAGTTTTCCACTGTAAGGTCCACCGGCCATACGGTCAAGTGTACCCAACCCATCTGGTAAGAGTCCACCTTTGAGAAGAATTGTTTGTCTTTATTGTCATCATTAACCCTCTACATCGATCTTTGGATGATAACTCACCACGGATTCGATCTGTGCACATTCCACCCGTCTTTGTGCTCAACTTTGTTTATTTGGGACATTTGTTTGGACTTTTTATGCACTGTTCACTTTAAGTCTTTAACCATCACAGGTTTATTTGGACTTTTTCACTTGAATCATTGATCATCATAGTCAACTTATTTGATACCCTGTTCACTTTAAGTCATTCACCATCACAGGTTATTTGGACTTAATGTAGGGTCAACTTATGCACTGTCACTTTACTTTTGAATATATGTATGTGATCACTACAGGTTCTATATATGCACTGTCACTTTAAATAATTGAATGACCTTGTCATATGAATCACCTCCTTTTTTAGCGCAACACTTTTTGTTTATTTCCGGTTTACACAAGAGTCATTGCTTCGTTGGATGCTGAAAAAGCTTTTGACTCTGTGGAGTGGGAGTATCTATGGGAGGTCCTGAGGAGGTTCAGCTTCGGCCCTAGATTCCTACAGTGGCTGGGTATGCTGTACAAATCCCCTAGAGCAAGGATTCGCACAAACAACACTTTCTGTGATTTCTTTCTCCTCCAGAGAGGGACCCGCCAGGGTTGCCCTCAATCACCTAGCCTATTCGCTTTGGCACTGGAGCCATTGGCAATTTTTGGTTTGAGGTTCCCGGCTTATCCAGGGCTTGCGGGTTGGCTCTCTGAAGGAGAGGATTTCGCTCTATGTGGATGACACACTGTTGTACCTAAATATACAGAATAAAAGTCCGCGCACACAACAACCGTAGAGTTTAAAAATTATGAGAACAATTTACGATAAGACGTGTAACATAGGCTGCTCGCAAACAACAACTGATCCAATTGTCCCAACAGATAAAAAGAAAAAAAGAAAAAAATTGCAGCGCCCAAATAATGTGATAAAATGATCATAAAAAGAGTGGTGTATATATAATAAACCGCAATAGTCCCAACTTGGGAGGCAGAGAGATGAATCTCAATCTTCTTATATTCAGAATAAATCAAGGCAAACTTAACAGCATCAGAATGTTCAAGCAAAACGCCGGGGAATTCTGATAAATCCAATATATAGAAATGGATGTATGCTTACCAGAATCCCATAGATCATGCGCAGATATCACAATGAATCAGTAGGTATGTGCTCAGATGTCATCCGGGGTCCTGGCTGTCTCTTAT
>BLSH010466229.1:68567-92804 GCA_018402905.1 Glandirana rugosa
TAACACGAGACCAGCGTACTGAGTCGACTACTATTACCTTTTAGTAGGTTGATCCCTCTAATATAAACTGTCATTCCAGGGCCTTACCATTATCGTGAGGACGTCCGTAATATAGAAAATCACAGAATTAGGGTTTAATTCGGGTATTAACGTCTAGGCCATAGCAAGATTTTACCCTGGGTCCATAAATTTGGGGAGGTGGTTGTCGTCCCCTCAGACTTAACGTCTATGGGACCGGACACCCAGTTATCCCTTTTCCTGACTGAATCAGGTCAATTAAGCCTGAGGACTCTTTGGAGGCTTAATTAGTTTATGGAGGTCCCGGCGGACATTCCTACTCAAACGTAGTACGTCCATGTTGTCACATTTTTCTTTTTTTAACGTCGCGGGTTTATTACACTAATTCATCTCTCTGCCTCCCAAGTTGGGACTATTGCGGTTTATTATATATACACCACTCTTTTTATGATCATTTTATCACATTATTTGGGCGCTGCAATTTTTTTCTTTTTACACTGTTGTACCTGCATGATGCAAACTCATCCTTACAGGCGGCCCTGGAGGTATTTGATTAATTCGGAGGTTTCTCAGGAGTCCGAATTAACTGGACTAAGTCAGTCCTTTTCCCTATTGACCCACAGGCCAGGGTATCTGCAATTCAGACTCCCCTGCTGTTGGTGGAGGGGTTTAAATACCTGGGTCCCATTTTAGAACGATACCGGATCTGCAATTATGGGCTTAATTTGGGATTAAGACACTAAAAGATATAATGCCTGCAGGAGTGCTATTACCATTCCGGGACCTTACTGTCAAATATAATCTCCCTAGTTGGATGATTTTCCATTATCATCAGCTGAGTCATGCGACCAGAGCACAATTTTCCACTCTACCTAGATTTAAGGCCATAATCCTCTCATGTTTGCATGTACTACTGAATTAGATGTATGTTCTCCGACCACTATTGTGTGATGCTTTGTCAATACTTTCGTATTATGGATTGTATCATGCCTTATTTTTTTCAATAAAGACCAACTTGTTTGTTAGAACAATAAAGAAGCCTGTTTACCCTTTACTAATGCAATATATTTTACTGTTTTTAGGCTTATATTCTCTTAGGGCAGTTCCTTGTGCTGAGGAAGGATGAAGAACTTTTTAAGGATTGGCTAAAAGATACATGTGGAGCAAATGCAAAACAAGGAAGAGATTGCTGTGGCTGCCTTAAAGAATGGTGTGATGCCTTCTTGTAAACCTGTGTTTGCCTTGGTGTCCTCTCTAACCCAGCTACTGAAGTTTATCATTCATTTTATGTTGCCCACCAATCCTGAAAGTTACAAATATGAGTGTTTTATCTGGACATTTTGACAAATTGGATTGCTACTTTCCAAATTACATTCAGTTTGAAATGACTTGTTCACTTTCCTTCCTGCATTAGTAATTTGGCCCACACACTTGTTATAGATTAATGTTTTAACCAAATTAATATGCTATTGTAAATCATTATAGATATTCTTAATTCAAAGTTACAGCATGAATACACCTTTTGAGAAGAATAAAAAATTGTATTTTAAAATTTAACTGACAGTTTTTCTGTTATTTTTGTTGCCTTGTTTTATGAAGCAGCGATTGTTGGACAGTGTAACATGTAAATTACTTGTAGATTGGTGTCCTTGTTCTTGTGAGTTACAACTTGAAAATCCAGCTTTGATCAATTTTTTTTTGTTTTTCCCCATCATCCACCTGTCAGAAATTCCTCTATAATGTTTAGAACCTTAAAGAGGTGTAAACCTTTCACACTGACTGATGGGACATCATAGACTCCTAGATCAGGACTTTCAAGTAACAGATCTAAAGCAGCAGGGTACAGCAGTGTCCAACCATTTCCACTTGCGGGATTGCTGCTATTTGCCCTCAAGAGCCCCATCAGACCTTTTTATGGCTGTTGTAGTGAGGTACTCCATGCTCATTATGTGCATGGCATTACGACAGCCTATTTATTATGGATAGGCTGCCAACATACAGCAAAGAATCAAAATCTGGACCTGCATCATTTTACCACAGCGCACTGAAACCCATGGCATGTGTGTTGAGGTACTCTACAGCACAGGTCCATTGGAACCTGCTGTACTGTGTTGAGGTACCATTGAATGAATTCTTGTGGTTTGGCTTGCGGTAAATGCATAGGTCTAAAGGGGCTCTTAAGCCTCATATATAACCTTGAGTGAGGTTATATTTTAACTCTCCGTTGCTCCAATCTCTAGAATGTGAAATCTGCTTTTAGCTAGCGCATTTTTCCTTGTTTCAAATAAAATGTTCATATTTTATTAGAACCTATGAATCACTACAGTGGTGGTTTTGCAAACTTAATTTTTTTAAATTGTCTGCTGAATTTGTAAGCATAGTATTCTATTGCATTTAATATATAGTGATTTCATCCAGAAAATGTTTTATGAAATTTGGTTTCCACTTTTATCAAATTGCTTGGCTTTGTTTGGGAAGGGTGAATTATTTTAATTTTTATTTGTTTGATTAAACATTTAACAAAAAACTTCTAATATTGCATATTTTTATAATGTGAATTACATTTTTTGTTTTTTGAAAATTTCTTTTTATTCATTTTGTAAAGTACAAAAAAGAGAAATAAAACACGCCACGCAGGGTGGAAATCACAAACAACATAACACCCCCCCCATCCAGGTTCACCACCACGTGAGCAAATCCGCCCTCCCAAAAGCAAGGTCCCAGAACAATAGGGGCACACATACCAACATCATATTAAAGGCATTAATATAGCAACTGTACAGTTCTCATAGTAATGGGTCCCGCAACCATCTTTACATACAGCCATTGAATCAGCAGTCAGACCCCGAATAATCCCAGTGGGGATGCAGGAACAAAGCCCTATACTCCAATATCCAGGCCCAGGCAGACCTCCCCTTCCAGTTCAGTGAAATCTATATAGCCATTAGGCTATAGAAAGATCGCTGTCCAACCAAATTTTCCAAACCTTGTCAAATTTACTTGGACATCCTCTGCTCAGTTAGGTTGCTCTATAGAACGGAATCACCTTGTTTACAAACCCTTTCCAGCATGACAATAAAGGATCAGTGCCTTACGTGCATAAAACAACAACAGGCTAAGTAAGGTACGTTGGGCCCTAGTAGGTACCAAGCCGTCTGTCAAGTAAGCATGTCGCCACTGTCAAGGCTACAGGTATAGATGTAATCTCAATTATACAGAGCCTAACATCAGACCAAAACTCCTTGACCACCTGGCAATGCCAAAAGACGAGACTAAAATTGGCCGGGGACAGTGAGCAGCGCCAACATTTAGCCAATGTACCTGGGTAAATTTTAGATAGCTTCGCTAGGGTGTAATATATCCTGTGCAGAAATTTAAATTGAATTAATTGATCTCTAGCGGACACTGAGTGAACGGAACACTCCACATATCGTCCCATTCTTCTCCACTCAACTCTGGGACCTCTTCCACCCACTGTTCCCTACATTTGATCACCGAAGGAGGCGAGACAGGAAACCGCTCCCTATATAATTCGACTAACACTTTTTTCCTGGAGTCATCCAAGTGAACATTTTCTAAAATTGAAGGTCTAATATCAGACTTAGCTGAGCCAAACTGGGACACAAAGGCGTGACGTAGCTGGCGATAGCGAAATAAATAAGAATTTGGGAGCTCAAACTGCTGTTTAAGATCTGAGAACTGTAACAGCTTGCCCCCTCCGGTGACGTCACCAAAGGTTTTAATCCCTCTGGACACCCATATTATTGGATCCGGTATAGTGAGCAGATGGGGGAAACGGGGGGTTCCCCCACCAAGGGCAGGCCGGTGATATGGCGGTAGAAATAGGTGCCAGCAACCTCTGAACACAATCCCAAGCCTTAACAGTGGCTTTCATTGTGCCAGTCAGAGGAAACTGAGCCCCAGGCCCCCTAAAAACAAGGAGACGCAAGCTCTCATATGAGCCCAGCACTGCTGCCTCTAAGATCGTGGCAGAATCCCTATCATCCCCAAGAAGCCATCTTTGGGCAAGAACTCCCTGGCCAGCTAAAAAATATTTAACGAGATCAGGAAGCGCTAGGCCTCCCTGTCCCCAGGGCTTCTGTAATTCCGCGAGGCCTATTCTGGGAGGGGAGTTCCCCCATATGAAAGAACCAAAAATGCCATGGACTCGACAAAATAAAAGAGCGTGGGATCCAAACAGGCGAGTTACGTAAAAAATATAGGAAAACCGGGAGTATCTTCATTTTTAGAAGGTTTATGCTCCCCAGCACTGAAAGGGGAAGGTTCTTCCATGATCTCAATTTTCCTCTTCAAAAGGTCTAGCAAGGGCAGCAGGTTCAGACTAAAATAGCCTGCAACCCTAGCAGATATGCAAACCCCCAGATATGTAAACGGATTAACCCACTCTAATGGCAACCCAGGATCCACTGCAGCCTTGGTATCAGAATCGAATGGAAGAATATTGGATTTGTCCCAATTAACTTTGAGACCAGAAAAAAATTGCAAAATTATCCAAAATGCCAAGGACCGCATGAAGAGACATACCCAAATCATTTAAGAACAGCAGCATGTCATCTGCATACAGCGCCAAACATTCTTTGATGTTCCCAACTTCTAAGGCCCCAACCGCAGGAGAGGAGCACAGCGCCACCGCCAATGGTTCAATCATTAGGGAGAATAGGAAGGGGGATAGTGGGCAACCCTGCCTGGTTCCTCTACCCATGTCAAAAAAGGAAGAGATGGAAGACCCAATCTTTAATGCTATTCTAGGCTTAATATATAGCAAGGATATCCATTTACAATACTTGTGCCCAAATCCCATGCGCTCCAACACCATGGCCATATAAACCCAATCAACGGAGTCAAAGGCCTTGGCCATATCTAATGAAACCACAGCCCTAGTTCCAGTGGTATTGTAATTGGTGGCAATTGTAAATTGGTGTCTGTATACTTCCCCAGCATAAAGCCAGTTTGGTCCACATCAACCAGGGATGGGAGCACTATAGACAATCTATAAAACTTTTGTGAGAACTTTAACCACTTGACGACCAAGGGTGTGTATATACGTCCTTGGGTTTAAGTGGTGATATCTGAATGGTGCCTGCAGCTGCAGGCACCATTCAGATATCGTTTTTTTTTCAGCCGGCAATTCTGAAGAGGATAAAAGTGGTCTTAGCGGCGGATTCGCCGCAAGATCACTTTTATCAGCGGCGTGAGAGGTGGCCCCCCCCCCCCCCCCCCTTTCCGGTCATCTCCGCCGCTTACCGGACCCGCCGGCAGCGGCGGAGATATTCCGATCTGTCCCCCGCAGTGTCCGTGAGCCGAGTGAGCGGCTTCAGCAGCTCACTCGGCTCCATAGTACGGCAGGGCGGAAATGACGTCAGAAGTCACGTGCGCCCAACGGTCTTAAAGGGACCGTTTTTTTTTTGCATTTTAGTGTAAATATGAGATCTGAGGACTTTTTGGCCACAGATCTCATATTTAAGAGGACCTGTCATGCTTTTTTTCTATTACAAGGAATGTTTACATTTCTTGTAATAGGAATAAAAGTGATACATTTTTTTTTTTAAAAAAAAGAACAGTGTAAAAGTAAAAAGCAAAATAAATAATTAAAAAAAATAAAAATTTAAAGCGCCCGTCCCTGCGAGCTCGCGTGCATACGCATAGGAAAATGGTATTCAAACCACACGTGAGGTATCGCCGCGATCGTTAGGAGCGAGAGCAATAATTCTAGCACTAGACCTCCTCTGTAACTCAAAACTGCTAACCTGTAGAATTTTTTTAAACGTCGCCAATGGAGATTTTTAAGTTGCAAAGTTTGTCGCCATTCTACGAGCGGACGCAATTTTGAAGCATGACATGTTGAGTATCATTTTACTCGGCGTAACATTATCTTTCACAATATGGAAAAAAAATGGCCTAACTTTACTGTTTTCTTATTTTTTAACTAAAAAAACTCAATTTATTTAAAAAAAAAAAAGCACACCTGGAAGACCGCTGCGCAAATACGGTGTGACAAAATTTTGCAATGACCGCCATTTTATTCTCTAGGGTGTTAGAAAAAAAACAATATATAATGTTTGGGGGTTCTAAGTAATTTTACAGCAAAAAAACATGTTTTTAACTCATAACCACCGAACCCAAAAAACAGGCTTGGTTTGTAAGTGGTTAAGATCAGCATTAAGGAGTGCTATTGATCTATATGAGGAATAACATGTTGGATCCTTACCTGGTTAGGTATTAGTAACACATAAGCATCCAGCATAGAGGAAGGCAGAGCCCCATTTTCAAAACAGGATAGGTATAAAGTTCTCAATCGTACACCCAGTGTGTCTGAATATTGCCTGTATCACTCCACCGGAAAACCATCCAGGTCTGCAGATTTATTTGAAGGAAATGACAGAATGTCCTCTATTTCTTGGAGAAGGAAAAAACAGCAGCGCCTGTAAGTGTAATCAGTAGGTTTATTAGGCACAGACACACATGGTGATATATGCACTCAAAGAGGTAGCTGAAATACAGGCATCAAGGCAAGGGAATCATCCACAGGTCACCGGAGTATAGTCCGCTCTTTCTGAGGCCGGGGTTGGGTACGCTGGTGGTCTCCAGTGCAGCCACGAACAAAGCCTTCAGCAGGGTAGCGTGCGACGAACGAACGACACATCCGGGAAGCCGTGCGGGAGGTGCGCGCGTTCGGATCATCCGTGATCCTTCCTCAGGCTCAAGTGGGGCCATCTTGGATGTGGGCGACTTAAATATACCCCCAATCAAGGTGCATGGGCAAGAACCAAGTGAACAAACACTTTAAAATCAACATGTAAAGACTAAAAACTTTTCTTAACCACTTCAGCCCCGGAAGGATTTCCCACTTTAGGACCAGAGCACTTTTTGCGATTCGGCACTGTGTCGCTTTAACTGAAAATTGCGCAGTCGTGCGACGTTGTACCCAAACGAAATTTGCGTCCTTTTTCCCTCACAAATAGAGCTTTCTTTTGGTGGTATTTGATCCCCTCTGCGTCATTTCTGATCGCCGCTATAAACAAAAGAAGAGCGACAATTTTGCAAAAAAACCCAAATTTCTTACTTTTTGCTAAAATACAAATCCAAAAAAAATATATAAAAAAACATTTTTTTCTATCGGTTTTGTTCGATTTATATTCTTCCTCATATTTTTGGTAAAAAAAATCGCAATCGGCGTTTATTTGATTGGTTTGCGCAAAAGTTGCCGCGTTTACGGATGATGAGAATTAATTTCTGAGGTTTTTATTTTTTTTTATTTTTTACTAGTAATGGCGGCGATCTGCGATTTTTAGCGGTACTGCGATATTGCAGCAGACATGTCGGACCATTTTGACACTTTTTTGGGACCATTGGCATTTATACAGTGATCAGTGCTATAAAAATGCACTGATTACTGTGTAAATGCCATTGGCAGTGAAGGGGTTAACCTGCAGGGGGCGCTCTAAGGGGTAACTGTGTTCCCTGGGCGTGTTCTAACTGTGTGGGGACTGCCCTGGCTGGGGAAAGGGGATGATCACAGCTTCCATTTACAGGAAGGCTGTGATCATCGCCCTTCCCCCTTCAACAGAACGGAGGTCCATGTTTACATACACGGACCTCCGTTCTTTCAGTGCGGGGGAGCCATCGCGGGTAGCCGGCGGCGATCGAGTCCGCCCTACCCGCTCCCTGGCTCCCCCCGAACACAGTGAGCGCTAATGCTAGTTATCGCATGACGGCGGTTCGCGATAATGAACCACCTTGTCGCCGTCACGCTGTGGCGGGCGGTCGGCAAGTGGCTAAAAGGCAAGGTTAAAAACATAACAATAGTTAAAACATAAAAAATGCAGCAAAAAAAAAAAAGAAGGCACAATAATTATAATTTCACAGAAGAGTATTGATCTCTAGATCTTCGTTCAGGCCCCCAGGAGAAAGGGTATCTAATACAGTCAATACTCTGCCTGAACGAAGATCTAGAGATCAATACTCTTCTGTGAAATTATAATTATTGTGCCTTTTTTTTTTTTTTTTTGCATTTTTTTTTTTTTTTAATTATGATTTTATTTTTTAAGAAGAAAAGCATATACAAGGAATAGCATTCACTGTTTGTACATATGCATATAAAGGTATCAGACATTTTCAAACATATTAATTTCAATATAACCATAAGTTAAGTTGCAAGTTAACAGCAAAGGGGTAATGTGATCATGTTAAACTTAGGGGGAGAGAACTTAGAAGACAGAGCGCGCTACCCCTGGGAGCGGGGCAACGCCTTCTGTCCATGCAGGGCAACAGGCGAGAAAAGAAAAAATAATATCTAGTTACTAGCGAGTGATGAAGATTGGTCAAGAACCATCCATATGGCCAATCGAAGTCGCTCCAGTGAAGTTTCTGCTTAAAGTTGCAAGGTACACTGAGGGTGACGTAACCAAAGGGTCCATCTCCTTTGAAAGAGCGGGACTAGCAGGTGTGCCTTGGCGTACATGAATTCCATGAGGCATTGGTTGTTTAAAGAGGAAAGTAGGTCTCCTATATGGGGGGGATCTGCCGATTTCCATTTCCTGGCTATAGAAAGTCTGATGGCGCTGAGTACGTGGGTTAAAAGAGCATGGGTAGCGAATGGCCAGGAGTCCAGGTCTAGCCCAAACTGTATAAGTTGGGGTGAGAGGGTTGCAGGCTTGATTAACAGATCTGTTAGGAACTTGGTGATATCATGCCATAAAGGGGCCAGTTTGGGACAAGACCACCATATGTGCATAGTTGTTCCTTTTAGACCGCATGTTCTCCAGCAATGGGCCGTGGTTGTTGAGTAGATATTGGCTAGTTTCGCTGGGGTAAGATACCAGTTATGAAATATTTTATGTACGCCATCCCAATGGGTAAGACATGGAGAATTTCAGAGGCGATTGTAGGGTGCGGAGCCATTGATGGAGAGAATACGTGCGGTGGAGCTGGTTTTCCCATTTTAGGATGTTGCCCGTTTTTTTTCCAGCGGGAATGGTAGTCAGTAAATGGTAGAAGTAGGATATGCCCTTTTTTGTGGACGCCGTATGGAGGTAAAAGCGTAAAACCTGCTCAATGAGAGGGTTGCTTGTGTAAGTCGCTTTGGAGAGAAAAGAACGGACTCTGAAATATTTTAAAAGATCCCTGGCTGGGATCTGGAATTTGTTCCTCAACTGCTGAAAGGAAAGAAGCACAGCTTTATCATAGAGAAGAGCTACTGAAGTCATGCCAGCTAGAGACCAGTTGGTAAGGGTAATATCCGGCATAATGGGCTGTAATGCTAAAAAGGGTATATCTTTGAGGACTTCATGAGATATTCCATTCGAAAATTGCAGGAGCGAGTGCCATGTCCTGGTTGTGGCATTGACAGTATATAAGTAATTGTGTTGCTGTCGCTATAGTAGCAGTAGTGCAGATAGAGTTTGCTTAGGTTCCGTTGATAGTTCTGCTTTCTCAATTCGTAGCCATGGAAATTGCGTGGTCGGTGCCCACCAGCTTTTTGCTTATTCGAGTATAGTGGCTTTGTAGTAAGCGTTGATGTTAGGTGCGCCCTTCCTCCCATAGACGTTGGTGAACATAGCGTAGACTTTTTAATCCTCGGGTGTTTATTGTTCCAGATAAAGGATGACACAAGTGCTTGCAATTTATCGAGCTGAGAACGTAAGAAGGGTAAAGGTAGAGTTCGGAAGTAATAGAATATATGTGGTAGCAAATACATTTTAGATTGTGCTATGCGTCCTGCCCATGACGCTTGTACATTTTTCAAGTTTAGCGTCACCTTGTGCAATCTGTCCAATAATTGAGCAAAATTATGTGTAAGCAAGCGTGAAGAGGGCGTGGTTAGCGAAATCCCAAGATATGGCAGTGTTGAGTTAGGAGCCCAGGAGAAGGTTGTAAGTTTGGCAATGCTACTTTTGAGGTGGTTGTTCAGATTGACACCAATCATGGCTGATTTAGAGTAGTTTATTTTGTATAGGGATGCTTTACTGAAGAGGTTTAGGGTCTGATGGAGGTGTGGCAGCGAGATCTGGGGTTCTGTAATGGAGATAATGACATCGTCCGCATAGAGTCCGCTTTTGTGTTCGTCAGTGGCGATTTATGCCTTGGATAGAATTATTGGAGCGTATGGCTATCGCTAAGGGTTCCATGACTAGGGAGAAGATTAATGGAGATAGGGGGCAGCCTTGTCGTGTCGCATTAGAAATTTGAAAGGACTCAGAGAAAATTCCCGAATTGATTACTCTGGCGTTTGGGGCCGAATAGAGGGCCATAATGGCTCCTAGTAGAGGGCCTGAGATGCTGAATTTTAGAAGTACCGCTTTTAGGAAGCTCCAGTCCACTCTGTCAAACGCCTTCTCCGCATCAAGTGATATGAACAGAGAAGGCGTTCGACTGCGCTCCACCCATTGGAGCAGGTTAATATATCGCCTCGTGCCATCTGGAGCCTGTCTTCCGCTCATAAAACCCACTTGATCTGGATGAACAAGTTGGGATATCACAGAGGATAGGCGGGCTGCTAGTAGTTTGGCATAAAGCTTTGTGTCAGTATTTAATAGTGAGATCGGCCTGTAATTGGCCGGTTCTTTAGTTGATTTGCCAGGCTTAGGGATAGTGGTTATTGTTGCTGCCAGTGACTCTTCAGGGATCGTGCCTGTCTGTAGCGTATGATTAAACGCTGGGAGTAGATATGGGCTAGGTACGCGATGGAATTGTTTATAGTATTCATTACTAAAGCCATCGGGCCCCGGAGCTTTATGTAGTGGTAAAGAGATGATTGCTTTTTTGAGTTCAATTTCGGTGAAGGGAGCAGAGATGATTTGTAGTTGTTTACTAGAGAGGGATGGTAGATTCAGGTTATCTAAAAAACATGAAATATCATGTGGAATGGGAGCTGCAGTTTCGCCTGACTCAGCTAAATTATACAGTTGGGCGTAGAATTGGCCGAATCGGTCAGCTAAATCATAGGATTCAAATATCCAAACCAAACTCCTAAGCCAACTAATCTCCCTCAGGGAGAAGTTAAAACAATGGGAGAAGATATCAGCGCCAGAACTAAAACCAGCCAAACACCTTATTTGAACTAATCTTAGGATTAAACCTCCAAAACTACAAGCAGCTGCTGTGAATGTTAAAATGTGTCCGAAAAAAATTCAGCTAGCAGTATGATATAACTGAATTCAGCAGCTCTGAAATGATTAAATGTTACCTCTGATGCAGAGGGAAGTGTTATAAAAATGATACAATTATTAATCATATATAAATAAAATCAAATCATATTGCTAAATTTCAATAGCATAAATAAAATAAAAAAGTCTGAAACTAATCCTTATGTGACACTTAATCAAGAATATATACACATTTTATCCTGCGTGTGAAATCTGAAAAAGAGTCCGATAGTGTGTAATCAAAGTAAAACTCAAAACAGTCTATATAAAGATACAAAGAAATGGGGGGTAATTCTAACTGTTTCTTCAATGTTAAAAATCCAACATCACACCTCACTGTGAAGATAAGAGGGGGCTTTCCCCCTATCTGAGGAGACTCACCAAAGCCAAGATAAAAGACAGCCTTTTGCATGTGCAATTAGTGCCGGATCAGAGGGTATCAATCTCCCGTCCACACCTGGTCTCCGTTAATTCCAAATGGTCTCTGGTGATTTGGTCTATATCTCTCCTTCAAATGAATAAAAGCTCCAATAGTGCGTTATCTTTAAAACACCTTTATTCATTTATAGATAACAAAAAAAACCCTACAGGGTGTGCACTCACATTTAAAACAATACCATCAAACATAATTCTGTAGTTTCAATGACCGTCAGAGAGAGATCCCTCTCACCACTTCTCTGCTGCACAGCTGATCCGCGGTGTTCCCGGGTGGGATCCCTTCTGACTGAGCACGCTCTCAGACGAAGGAATCACGAAACGCGTCAGTGCGTGACCAATACGGCATCTCTAGCAACTAGGACAGTCAGAAGGGATCCCACCCGGGAACACCGCGGATCAGCTGTGCAGCGGAGAAGTGGTGAGAGGGATCTCTCTCTGACGGTCATTGAAACTACAGAATTATGTTTGATGGTATTGTTTTAAATGTGAGTGCACACCCTGTAGGGGTTTTTTGTTATCTATAAATGAATAAAGGTGTTTTAAAGATAACGCACTATTGGAGCTTTTATTCATTTGAAGGAGAGATATAGACCAAATCACCAGAGACCATTTGGAATTAACGGAGACCAGGTGTGGACGGGAGATTGATACCCTCTGATCCGGCACTAATTGCACATGCAAAAGGCTGTCTTTTATCTTGGCTTTGGTGAGTATCCTCAGATAGGGGGAAAACCCCCCTCTTATCTTCACAGTGAGGTGTGATGTTGGATTTTTAACATTGAAGAAACAGTCAGAATTACCCCCCATTTCTTTGTATCTTTATATAGACTGTTTTGAGTTTTACTTTGATTACACACTATCGGACTCTTTTTCAGATTTCACACGCAGGATAAAATGTGTATATATGCTTGATTAAGTGTCACATAAGGATTCGTTTCAGACTTTTTGATTTTATTTATGCTATTGAAATTTAGCAATATGATTTTATTTTATTTATATATGATTAATAATTGTATCATTTTTATAACACTTCCCTCTGCATCAGAGGTTACATTTAATCATTTCAGCGCTGCTGAATTCAGTTATATCATACTGCTAGCTGAATTTTTTTCGGACACTAAATCATAGGATTGTGGAGGCGAGTTTTGGTTTGGGAGAGCAGATAGGGAATTTTCGTATGTACTAAATGCTTTTTTAATTGTTTCGCAAGGCAAGCCCCTGGTTTATTGTGATTGACGTAGAAATTTAATCGTAATTTTTTGAGGGCTAGGTCGAAGTTTGAGTGGAGGTGTTCACTCAGAGTCCCTCTTAGTTTCCTGAGATCTTCCCCAAACCTTGAGTTTGGATTAGCTTTATGAGCTTTTTCAAGGGTATTAATCTGAGTTGATAGTTTGGAGGTAGTAGCATTACGGTATTTCTTCTCCTGGGCTCCAAATTTTATAAGGAGACCTCTTATTACTGCCTTATGAGCATTCCAACAGGTAAAAGGACTCGTCACAGAGTTTGCATTAAGTTTAAAAAAGTCTGCAATAGCAGATTCAATATGTTTCTGGTATTTGGGATGAGCCAATAAGGAGGTAATAAGTTTCCATCGTTTGCCTCTTTTCGTTTAGTCAGTGGGAAACACTTTGATTGAGATTGGGGCATGGTCAGACCATGTAATGTTGCCAATTTTTGCCTCCTGGATGGATTGTAGGGTAGTTTTATCTACCAGAAACATATCGATCCTAGAGTAGGCCTTATGAGAGTGAGAATAGAAGGTGAAGTCCTTTTCAGTGTCATGAAGGCAACGCCATGCATCATAAAGATCTTCTGTTGATAAGAAGTTGGATAAGGCTGTGGACTGTTTCCTAGAAGGGTTGGTAGAGTCCAGGACCGCATCAACTACTTCGTTAAAATCCCCACATATGATGAGGGGATGGTGTCTGAAGGGAGCTAGTTTGTCTGCAATTCTCTGATAAAACTGTGCTTGGCCGGCGTTGGGGGTGTAAAGATGTACTAGGGTCAGTAATTGATTGCTAAAGGTGGCATGCAAGATAATATATCTACCTTGGATATCGATCTCGGAGTGTAGCAATTTAAAGGCCGCTGTGGCACGTATGGCAATTAAAACTGCTTTTTTCTTAGGGGTGTTAGACATAAAGCAGTGTGGGAATTGCTTGTGAGTACAAGTGGGCGGTTTAGAGGCTGCAAAATGAGTCTCTTGGGCACAGATAATATCGGCTTTACTGCTTAAGGCTTCTTTCCAAAAAAGTTGTAGTTTGAAGGGTGAATTTAGGCCTTTAGTGTTTAGGGATGTGATGTTAATAGCCATGGCTTAAGGTGTTTGATTCAACGGGGGATTGTGGGAGAAGATGAAAAGGAAGGCACCTGCTACCCTGCGCTCTGTACATATACCCCAGTGACGAATTGGATATGTAAAGCACTAAATTGTAGTTGTTAAACCAGAACTTGGTTGGTTTATGAAACCCCAGATAAGGGAGATAAACCAAGCAACAACAAATTAAATAGCAATATTATCAAAAGTATTTAAACTGAGAAGTAAGTTAGGTGTAACCGAAAGTGCGTAGCACTTTTTCTATAACCTGGGGGGTAAAAAAAAAAGCCCCAAAAAAAAAGAGACCAGAAAAAAGAAAAAAAGATACCGAATGTGACAGAAACAGCAATGAATATAAGATACTCAGCCGAAACTCAGTTGCTCCTTATCATGCCAAGTATGTTGACTTCAAGGGTAGGCTTGAGATTGCCGACGGTTGTTAGTGTCCAACTTGGTGTTGATCATGACCGTGTGGCCGATAAGAGGATGATCGGCCGCGGGAGGCCTGTTGATGTCCCCTGGATTCCAGCGGTGTAGGGGGTGCTGAGATGAGGCCCCAGTTTGGTAGCCTCTTCATGCCTTCTTTGGGGGAGAGTATATTGGTTGGCTGATTTTGGTAAGTGACAATGAGATTTGCTGGGAAGCCCCACTTATAGGGTATGTTGTGTTCCCTCAGGATCAATGTCACTTGATTGAATTCTCTGCGATTCCTTGCTGTAGCTGCAGATATGTCTGTATATAGCGAAATGTTGGCATAGGGTGCAGGGAGAGATTTGGTTATGCGTGCCGCAGACATGAGCTTTTCTTTCATCTGATAGAAGTGGACACGAGCCAGAACATCCCGTGGAACCGTGTCTGGTAGGTAGTTGGGTTTAGCGATTCTGTGAGCTCGATCTATAGTCATTTCCAATGGTGTCAGTTGTGGTATAAGCTTGAGGAACAGCTGTTGGAGGTATGTTGAGAGTTCTGCAGGTTTAACAAATTCGGGAATTCCTCTGAACTTTGTTGTTCCTCCTAGAGCGATCCTCGAGATCAGCTACTTTCGCCTATAGGTAATGAATGTCGTCTGCATGTTGGTGGAACGCATCAGACGCCTCCAACAGCCTGGATGCTTGATCCGTGGCCTGTCTTTCAAGGGCCTCCATGCGGCCTTCTACTTGGTCAACTCTGGATTGTAGCATGGTTAGGTACGATCACAGTTCGTTTCTTAAATCGTTTTGTAGTGAGAGGAGCATCATTTTCAACGTGTGTTCCGATGCTGGTTGGTCGCTAGTGGGAAGGTCTGCCAGGGAGCCATGGGGGTCTGAGTTGTCCTGTCCTGCATCCCAGTGCTGTTTCTTATAAAGTGGGACCTTGGAGGGAGCAGATTGTGCTGCTCTCTTGCTTCTATCAGAGGGAGATGCCTGGTGTAGTTGGGAGCTGTGTTCAGAGCTATCCATTTCTTCTGGTGGAGTAGGGTGAGATCGTAGCCCATCCGTCGTTGTGGACGGTAAGGGAGAGGACGCCACACTAAATCCTTGTGCAGGCTGCGGCATATCTTCTGCAGAAAAGAAGTCTATGATATGTGGGTATGATGCTTGTTTGGTGCGGTTAGCTTTGGACATGTCCCTGTGTAATATTTTCAGTTCTGGCTAGCTTGTCCCGGCGGGTAGCGAGAGGCACTTGGTGTTGGGCTGAATAGGCCAGGACCAGGGTTTATAATAAGAGAGACCACCCAGACTGCTGCCCCAAGATAAGCAAGAGGTGACGGTATTCACCTCAGTAGAGTGGTGAGATTTGGGGTGGCTTAAAGTTTCCTGGAGAAATCAAATCAGATTCAGCGAGCTGATGTGTGGCAGGAGGGAGAAAAAGGTGTCTTCCCTGTATTGCAATTTCTTTGCCAATGTAGCTGCTCCTGTCTCTGAAGTTACTCTTTGCTCTCTGTCCCTGTGGTGGGTATAGGGGCACGTCTTTGAGTACTCCTCTGTACAGCACTGCTCCTATGTGTGGTATGTAGCTGCTGCTATAGGGCAGAGAAGGCCAAGACCGGGGCCTCAATTATGGGGAACCCCACTGTGCGAGTGAACGTGCTACTTCAGTTTTTCTGTGCGGCCCCCTTAGTTGCAGAGGTTTCCCTCGACCTCTCTTAGTGTCTAAGTGATGTCCCTTGCGCCACTTAGAGTTATTTGTGCTGTACGCAGCACTGTGTAGCTGGGAAAGATGGCGGACAGACCGGGAGCATCAGGGCCCAGAGAGCAGAGTGGCGCAGACCAGGTGGCCGGTACAGGTGCGGTATGTGTTCGGGCCGTTAATCCCTAATCGTGCTGGATGGCCGCTGTTAGCGTGAGCAGGGATGCCGGGTGGTGCCCCTCCGTTATGCAGGGCTGTGAGTAGTGGTGTAAGCCTGGCGGGTAGGCCGCAAGATGGCAGCTGTGGCCTAACTGAGGTGGCAAATGATCGGATGCTGCTCCGCTGGGCAGATTGTATGCTGGCCAATATGTAGCTCGGCCGAGGGAGGCAGGTCCTGTGAGGCTGCGTGTGGAGGTGTAGAGTCTCACCTGACCTCACGGGGCTCGGATGGCGGCGGATAAGAACCGGCTGGTCGGCGGCCTTACAATGGCGGGTTCCGGCTCGTGTGTCTCGCCTCCACGGCAGTGCAGCTATCCTTCCCACTATCCTTTCAAGGTGAGGATGGTGGTGGGGCACTGCAGGGGTGACCTGTGGATGATTCCCTTGCCTTGATGCCTGTATTTTAGCTACCTCTGTGAGTGCATATATCACCATGTGTGTCTGTGCCTAATAAACCTACTGATTACACTTAGAGGCGCTGCTGTTTTTTCCTTCTCTTTACTACAGAGTGCCTTCCTGCTCAGTTCAGCTGGCTGCCTACCTCTCATTCTACCTTCAACATTGGACTGAATGGAAATTTATGGGACTTTTATTCTTCTTCTTGTATTAATATTTTTATCATGGATTTAATATTAGTGTTTCCTATACTACTTTTCCCCTAGACATATACATTTATTTCAGTCTCAGGTATGGCCAATCTAGCATGTGAGCGCAGTGTCTACTTTTAATCTATTTCTTGGAGAGTCCAACCATGCTCTATCTTCATCCTCCAACCTTGGGATCGGAGGGCTGGACAAAAGATCTATTAATTCTCCCTTATCATAAGAGGGTATAGGAGAATATAGACCCGTATAGTACTCAACAAATCTATGCATAATAGCCTCAGGGTCAGTAAGCATATCCCCATCTGAGAATGTATACAGGGTACACTAACAGGAGCCCTCTGATCTGCCACCAGCATGGCCAATAACTTACCATTTTTGTCCCCCTTTTCAAAGACTGACTCAGCCCTACGTAGCAAGGTAGTGTGTGGGAGGCTCGTGTCGAACAAGGCAAACTGACGCTTAGCTGCCTCCCAAGGATGCAAAAGTGGCATCCCCAGGGGCAGCCGCATATTTCACCTCCAACCTGCGCTCCTCTGACTGCAACCTTTCCCTCTCTGCAGTGTCTGCCTTACGGACTGCCTTAATGGCAGAAATATAGTGTCCCCTCATTACTGCCTTGAACGCATCCCAGACCACTGTATCCGCAGCAGAGAAAGCATTATTTTCCCAGAACTCTGACATAAGCGTTTGTATTTGTTGTGTCACTTGCTCCACCTGTAGCCAACCAGGCGATAACCTCCATGCTCCTCCCACAGCCCTAGCCCCCAGTGAGAGGGGGATCATGATCCGATAACCCCCCTGCCAAATAAGTCACAGCATGTACCAGTTTTAAACATTGGGGATTAGCAAAAGCAAGCGATTCTTGATGCTGTTTTGTGTGTGCGAGATGGACAAGAGTAGCCTCTAACCCCTGGATTTTTCCATCGCCACAGCTCAGTAAGCTGGGCAGTAGACACCCATGCTAAAATAATTGGTGGAGGGAAGCCTCAAAGGATTAGTAGCGTCTAGCCCACCCTCTAAAATGGCATTGAAATCACCAGCCAGGAGTAGAGGGACGTACATAAATGGAGCCAACACAACCAATATGTCACACTGGAAAATTTCTAGCATTAAAATAATGTATCGCCCTCCTGGGTCAGAGATCACCCTTTGGACCGTGCAAGGGACACTTTTGCTAAGCAAAATAGTCACCCCTCTGGCATAAGAGGAATGATACATTTTCTGTATCCATGGCCTACGTAAAGTCAAGACCTTGTTCCCATCCATTGGGTCTCCTGCACAAGAACAATACGTGGTCTAGCCGCCTTCAGATAGGCAAACATAGCCACCCTTTTAACTTTATCATTAAGGCCCTGTATATTCCTTGATAGTACATTAACCAATATAGCCATTAGTACATTTTAAAGACCCCACCAAGATATGTATTTCTGAGAAGCTGTAGAGCAAAATATAGATAACACAATGTAGTTGCATATAGTCCCCACAAGATGGCTCCTGATAAGAAAAGTGGTTGCAAAGCAAAGAATATTTAAGATGACATAATTGTACAGATTCCCCACATGATGGCACCTGGAAACTAAAAAACATACCCTGCTGTAACACCTAACAAAAAAAAAGAACAACAACCTGGCATTCAGCTTATACCCTGAACCCATATTAACAGTCATTGGACAGTGGCTAGTAGATTAGCACACAATAGTCATTTCCACCTGCAGATTTAAAAAAGACAAAAGAACATAGGCAAAACCAAAAAAATAAAAAGCACAAAAATGTAGCACATTCCATGAGCTCATGATGTGACTCCATAGCACAGGAGGAGAAACTCTACTCCAGTAATGCAAGGACATCCCTGATACAAATGGGCAGCTAGTGCAGTCAGCATGGTAGAGAAAGCAAATGAAAAAAAAAATTATTAACAAAACAATGTCAGAGCAGGAACCCATGAGCAAAAAGCTTGCAAAGCAAGCATGTCAGGGAGAATCACATACCCATACACTGAGTTACAGGAACAACTTCCAGCTTAAATGGTGCCAAGCCAGTCCGTGGCATTCTCTGAGGATTCAAAAAATGTCACAGTGCCTTGGTATTCCATCCACAACTTGCTCGGATACAGCATACTATACTTTAGGCCTTTGATCCTCAGTATAAGAGTGGTGTTTCTTCTGCGTTTCCACGGCAAAATCATGAAAAGGCATTATTTTGTCATTTACATAATGCAACTCATCCCTTTTGCGTGCTTCTGTCAGGATCCAGTCCCGGTCCCTAAAATTCAGGAACCGGACCAGGAACGGTCTCGGCATACCAAAAAAAAAATATTAATTGGACTAATTGTAAACTCACAGCTGAAATGCCTTTGTGTGTACTGTTCCTGCCAAAGTGTTTGTCCAGTCACTCTTTTCTGATTCACACAACTCTGCCACACTTACAGCCAAGACTCTACCACATCCTTGGTCACCTCCTTGCTCACCAAACAGAAGTATTGTTTTCATTTGTTGTCCAGATTGGTGCAGAGGAACTGAATCCATAAGTGTGTCATTTACCTGGCACTGTGGTTTAGTAGAGGTAATCTGGCTGTGTATCTGTTTGCCTGGAATTCTACCTTAATAGGCTAAGTATTTAATTGGGATACCAGAGGTTTGGTCTTATATGATTAGTCCTTGGCAGTAACTTTGCAAACGTACACTTTTGCTGACAGACAATTTTTTCACACACTTAAAATATTTTTTATATGAAAATGTACTTAACCATTTGCCAACCATCCCATAGTAAAATCATGTCATTATTTTGACGTTTAATACCAGTGTTACGGCAGCAGCTAGCTGCCATAACCCCGGTATCATTTTTCACTATGAGCGATTCAGCGTCAGATAAAAGTGGTCCCGCATTAGCTGCGGGATAACTTTTAGAGGCAGCGAGAGAGGTTCTTTTTGACCCCAGAACTCTCAGCAAAGAGGACCTGACATGCTTATTTATATTACAAGGATGGTTACATTAATTGTAATAGGAATAAAAGTGATTAAAAAAATAAAGGGACAGTGTTAAAATAAAAAGTAAAATAAATAATAATAAAAAAAAATTAAAGTGCCGCTTGCATATGTAAATGTGTTCAGACCACACATGTGAGGTATCACCGCAATCGTTAGCGCGAGAGCAAAAATTCTAGCGCAAGAACTCCTCTGTAATTCTAAACAGGTAACCTGTAAACATTTTTAAAGCATCACCTATTATTTATTATTATTATAGAGGATTTATATAGGGCCAACAGTTTACGCAGCGCTTATGGAGATTTGTAAGTACCATAGTTTATCGCCATTCCACGAGCGTGCGTCATTTTAAAGCATGACATGTTAGGTATCTATTTACTTGGCTTAACATCATCTTTCACATTATACAAAAATTGGGGTAACAATTGTGTTTTGTTTTTTTAATTCATAATATATTTTTTCCCAAAAAATTGCATTTAAAAGACTGTTATGCAAATACAGTGTGACATAAAATATTGCAACGGTCACCATTTTATGCTCTATGGTCTCTGCTAAAAAAATAAATAATGTTTGGGGGTTCTAAGTAATTTTCTAGCAAAAAATATGAATTTAAACTTGTAAACAAAAAGTTCCAGAAATGGCCTGGTCAGCAAGTGGTTGAAACAAGCCTCAGGTGATACACAAAGATGAAACACACATTTTCAGCGGCAGAAAGCAAGGGGAGGGGGATCTAAAGTCCTACACTGCAGAGCACCCTGGAACATCCACAACTGTGGCTGTCAATCATAGGCTGTGTGCTGGAGCTCTCCTCCCAATGAGAGTGTATTTGTCTATTTGTTGGAGTCGAAAAAAGGTGTCCGAAGTGACTTGTGCAGATAAATGATAAATCGGGAATGAGGAAGCAGAGAGAAATCACACTCACTGTTTTGGGTAGAGACAAGTACACAGTATAGAAGGAGGTGCTTTGCTCATATTTCATGTCTGAGGTTTTCAACCACTAATACTCCAAGAAAAGATCTATATATTTTTTCCTGAAAAGCAGAGGACCTGTAGAAAAAATGGTATATGAAATGTATTATGTTGCACGATATTTGTGCAACTATTTGTCAAATACATTTTCACCAAAAGCATTACATAAATTAATTTTAGTGCACACTAACACAATATTATACCCACATTTTCTGTTAAAGATAAGTGACGATACTGTGAGAATTAACTACCAAATATGTCAAGCCTCAAAAATGCATACCCCCATGTTCCATTGGCAAACTATGATATGCAAAATTTTTCATAGGTAATTTAGAGTTAAAGTGGTTGTAAACTATCACCCTGTAAAACAACCCTCTCAGTTTGAAATATAAATATAAGGCAAAACATTTGTGTATAGATTTTAAAAAATATATATAAATACCTTTTTTATAAGTGAGCAGCTTCCCTCTGTTCTCAGCTGCATAAGAGCTGGGGGAAGGAGAAGCAACAGGACACAGAGCTTCCCAATGAAAGGCTGTGCAAGGGGGTGCGTGTTAGGACAAGTCTAATTATTGGAGAAGAGAACTGACCATGGGGTGCTCTCCTGCCTAGTGTGGTCAGTTTTTTTAATAGGAAAGCAGAGGGACTGACAGGAACATCTGGGATTTCGCACAAAGGAAGCAATACAAAGAGAACAGGATACTTTTTCATAAAAGTACTTGGTACAGCAGGCACATATCAGGAATATGAAATGTTGGGGTAACAAACACTTTAATGGTAAATAATAGCATAAGAATTGTTCTCCTTTCAGAGTGCACACCGATACTTAATATATTGCACAAATCGTGTTTATGTACATAAAAAAAAAAGTTTTGTTTATTATATTGTTTAGTCTGATTTTTCAATGAAGTGCCAGTACAGGGAAACAATGATTAAATGGAACAGTGTAATCCACATGAAATAGAAAATGGAAATAGAAACCCAACAGTTAAATAAATATAAAAAAGTTTGTCTAAGTGAAACAGTACATGAAGGTGAAATCTCTATAAGCACGAAGCATGCCAAATGCTCCTGAGATGCATATAGTGAATGTAAAGTTCATCAACTGTAAAAGTTCATGCAGGCGAAAAATCCCAGTTAAATAGGACACACCAAGTGATTCTACTAGTAGGACAATACTGTAGTAAAAATCCTCCACCAAGCAATAAAGCCGCTTACCGGATGCAAGCGCAAGAAGCGTTTTGGCTTTTCACCCAGCCCTTAGGGGTGTGTAGGACTGCTCTCCAAATGCCCCAGGAAGGCAACCTAGCTCCCTCCCAGGGACCATCCAATGTAGGAATGATCACAGATGTATGGATAGGGGACACCCCAACTTCTCGCTTAACCAGGACCCCACTACAGGGTATAGCAAGCTTCACCCAGAAGATAGCAAAGAAGGGTAGACTCCATCCAAATTCACGTCACAGATATAAAGGAAAAACTCCCAATAGTGTGATATTGCTAAAAGCTAGTTTAATAAGTAAAAAATTACAGCATATCAAATAATCAGAGCATAAGAAGCAACAAGCCGGCCGGCTTTGTGTATGTGTTTCCAAAGGCAGTGACGTCAGCACGTCCTCCCGACGTACGTTTCGTCACAAATTGGATGTCATCATAAACAGCAATATAATAAGATTTATTTGTAATGCACTGTACATGATATAGAAAATGTGTAGAGGACAGGGGGTCAGCAGGAAGAAGGACAGGAGTCAGAAGGGCAGAGGATGGAAGGTAAACTGAGCAGTGTACGGGAAGGAGGACAGAAATCAGTAGGGCATGGTAGAGGATGATCAATAGGTCAGAGATTTCACTCATATGCAGAGATGTGGCTGTGACACATCTGGCATATTCTTGCCCACACCTCCTCTCTCATCCATCCCATATCATGTCACATACAAGTGCCTGGCATGGACGGGAAAGGAGGGCCAGCAATGTAGTTATGCATGTTGCTTCCTTGCCAGTGGGGAAGGAGCACCCCAGACTGAGGGTCAACAAGGTGGGGACGGGATTCACCTGTCTTTGGCCTGGGAGCGACAAATTGCCGACCCCTACAGTATCTCTAGGGTAGAATTGTGGGCTAACGCCCGTCTTCTGCCTGGGATCGACAAGTTGCCGACCCCTACAGTATCTCTAGGGTAGAATTGTGGGCTATCGCCTGTTGATGTCTATGTAATGTGTCACAAAGACTATGATCACTGAACAGTATGCTGTTTACTAGAGTTGAGCGAGCCCGGACTGTGAAGTTTGGGTCCGTACCGGACTTTGGGGTGTCCGTGCCCCGAACCCAGACATTTGAAAAAAAGTCCGGGTTCGGTATTCGGATATTTTGCGCACCTTTTCTATAGCTGCAGGGCTGCCAATCAACAAGAGTTTTACTCGTTTGCCCTTAGAAGCCATCACAGCCATGCCTACTAATGGCATGGCTGTGATTGGCCAGTGCATCATGTGACCCAGACTATTTTTGGCGCCTGTTGAATAGCTGCAGGGCAGCCAATCAACAAGCGTTTCACTTGTTTGCCCTTAGAAGCCATCACAGCCTAACCTACTAATGGCATGGCTGTGATAGGCTAGTGCATCATGTGACCCAGCCTCTATATGAGCTGGAGTCACGTATGCCGCGTGTCACATCGTCTCAGGCTAGTGTAGGGAGAGCATGCTGCCGGCACTGTAAGGGACAGATTACCGATCTAACATGATCTCATCCTGCATTACAGACAGATTCCTGGCGGTGCTGTGAGGGGAAAGCATAGCATTCTAAAACGATCTGATACTGGACTAGGTACAGTTTACTAGTGCTGTGAGGGACAGATTACCGATCTAATATCTCATCCTGTATTACAGAAAGGTTCCTGGCGGTGCTGTGAGGGGAAAGCTTAGCGTTTTAAAACCATCTGATACTGGACTAGGTACAGTTTACTAGTGCTGTGAGGGACAGAATATTGTTCTAAAATCATCTCATCCTGTATTACAGAAAGGTTCCTGGCGGTGCTGTGAGGGGAAAGCTTAGCGTTCTAAAACCATCTGATACTGGATTAGGTACAGTTTACTGGTGCTGTGAGGGACAGATTATTGTTCTAAAATCATCTCCTAGTGCTGTAGGGAGAGGTTCCTGCTGGTGCTGTGAGGGACAGATTATTGTTCTAAAGTCATCTCCTACTGCTATATGGAGAGGTTCCTGCTGCTCCTGTGAGGGACAGATTATTGTTCTAAAATCATCTCCTACTGCTATAGGGAGAGGTTCCTGCTGGTGCTGTGAAGGACAGATTATTGTTCTAAAATCATCTCCTACTGCTATAGGGAGAGGTTCCTGCTGCTCCTGTGAGGGACAGATTATTGTTCTAAAATCATCACATACTGCTAGAGGGAGAGGTTCC
>BLSH010466229.1:92814-113268 GCA_018402905.1 Glandirana rugosa
TTTCTCTTTCTATCCGTGAGCTGGGGACGTCCCCATCACGGGAGACCATTCCTCCCCTTGTAACCCCTCGTGCGCACTTAGTGTAGGAAAGAGGGTATAGTTCCCAAGGTTTGTATCTTCTAATTAACTGACAGTGAAAACTCGTGAGACGTGAAATTAACATATATCTTGACCAATATTCGACTATGAACGATTTCTAGACCTATTCCTAACCTTTTGAGACTGATTGTTAAATATAATGTGTATTGATTTCCTAAAACGTTGACACTTAAAAACTAGGCCTGATACTTGTGTTAACTGAAACTGGAAGACCCTTATGATCGTGTACGTGTGATCGTCAGTTTAACGTGTTAAAATTCCTCATTTATATGGGTTAACTTATATTGCAAAAGGCCCCAAATGATAATTCATATAAATAAACCACAGATCCTAGCGTAAATCATTAAAAGACTTCAAAAAACATGTTAATAAATAAACATAAAATATTTAAATGTGCAAAGTCCAAGTAATGTGCTAGTGTGCATGTGCTAGTATTCCCAGAAGGTCAAAGTCAATTGTGTTCATAGTCCGGATCAAAAATTCACAGTTGCAAAATCCTTTAGTTATGTGTAATATAAATTGTTAGTCAGAGTTTTCCAATCCTTATCCAGATCTTTAGCAAGTATCAGCTTATAACCAGTTCTATATACAATTAAAGTGCAGAGTGCTCAAAAGTGACAGTCAATTAATCTTCTATGTTTGGAACCCTTGATATGGGAGAAAGGATGTGATTCACGCGTGCTCCCCAATGTTCCCCTCCTTACCAGAGGGCACTACCCCTGCAGGGGTCGAGTGCCTATCTTTCTCTTTAATCCTGGGATATTCCTGGTGGTAGCATCTCCATCCGTGCGTGTCAAGGAGAAAAACAGAGAGGGGATTCCATAGTGTAGTAGTCAAAGTACGAAATTTTATTCAAAAAACAGGAACAAGTCCACTTTCCAAATGTTTAAAAATGACATAAAATCCGAACCTCGTAGCAAGTATGATATAAAAACAAGGCTCGTGGTGGTTATGTAAAAAGAGGAGACTCGGTCCTAACCATTCACCCTCCTGGTGCCGGCGTGCACACACTCACTGGGAGGAAGCCCCAACGGCTTCCTGCAGTGTGGAAAACAAACGGCTTCAGCACGCTATCCCGGGACCGGAAGTGACGTATGGACCAATGGTTGCTCGGCTAGGTGGTCACCTGATGCGTTTCATCGTGGGACGTTTTCGAAGGTGTGCCTAGCTGAGCTATGAAGTGACTTATATCTAAAAGCCCGTGGGTGGGATCTTTCCCAATCATGTGTTTGACTGATTTCATTGTTTATGCAGGCTGGAACTCCCCCTCCCGCATGAATCAATGCAATCTGCAAGGGAGAGAGGATGAGTGTTTGTTGGATTGACTGCTGGAATGTGACTGATAGTATCCAATCCTAAAAAGACGTGAATGTGATGAAAAATTAAAACTTCCTGTTTCTAAACTTGACGTGTTTTACAATATACATATTTTATTGCGGTAAAGAGTGTTTCTGTAATCAGGGCATATTCCCCGCTGGGAGGCCCCCCTGGTTAGAACCGGACACCAGGGTAGACTTAAAAAAGGGGAGGGGGGGTTTTATCCATATGAGATGGGAGACCTTTAATTTCCTATTGAAAACCATGAGGCATAGACAGCTGGGAGGTCCACCGTATGTGGAAAGGGGTGCAGGGTACTTACATAAGACTATTACAAATATAGACCATAGGTGATGCTACTCTTACAGTCCAAGACTGCGAAAAGGACTGGGGGAAGCATATGCCCTGATTACAGAAACACTCTTTACCGCAATAAAATATGTATATTGTAAAACACGTCAAGTTTAGAAACAGGAAGTTTTAATTTTTCATCACATTCATGTCTTTTTAGGATTGGATACTATCAGACACATTCCAGCAGTCAATCCAACAAACACTCATCCTCTCTCCCTTGCAGATTGCATTGATTCATGCGGGAGGGGGAGTTCCAGCCTGCATAAACAATGAAATCAGTCAAACACATGATTGGGAAAGATCCCGCCCACGGGCTTTTAGATATGTCACTTCATAGCTCAGCTAGGCACACCTTTGAAAACGTCCCACGACGAAACGCGTCAGGTGACCACCTAGCCGAGCAACCATTGGTCCATACGTCACTTCCGGTCCCGGGATAGCGTGCTGAAGCCGTTTGTTTTCCACACTGCAGGAAGCCGGTGGGGCTTCCTCCCAGTGAGTGTGTGCACGCCGGCACCAGGAGGGTGAATGGTTAGGACCGAGTCTCCTCTTTTTACATACCCACCACGAGCCTTGTTTTTATATCATACTTGCTATGAGGTTTGGATTTTATGTCATTTTTAAACATTTGGAAAGTGGACTTGTTCCTGTTTTTTGAATAAAATTTCGTACTTTGACTACTACACTATGGAATCCCCTCTCTGTTTTTCTCCTTGACACGCACGGATGGAGATGCTACCACCAGGAATATCCCAGGATTAAAGACAAAGATAGGCACTCAACCCCTGCAGGGGTAGTGCCCTCTGGTAAGGAGGGGAACATTGGGGAGCACGCGTGAATCACATCCTTTCTCCCATATCAAGGGTTCCAAACATAGAAGATTAATGGACTGTCACTTTTGAGCACTCTGCACTTTAATTGTATATAGAACTGGTTATAAGCTGATACTTGCTAAAGATCTGGATAAGGATTGGAAAACTCTGACTAACAATTTATATCACACATAACTAAAGGATTTTGCAACTGTGAATTTTTGATCCGGACTATGAACACAATTGACTTTGACCTTCTGGGAATACTAGCACATGCACACTAGCACATTACTCGGACTTTGCACATTTAAATATTTTATGTTTATTTATTAACATGTTTTTTGAAGTTTTTTAATGATTTACGCTAGGATCTGTGGTTTATTTATATGAATTATCATTTGGGGCCTTTTGCAATATAAGTTAACCCATATAAATGAGGAATTTTAACACGTTAAACTGAAGCACTACTTATAGAACATACACATTGCCACAAGAGCACGCTTGCACTTTATACGTAAGCACGGGAAAAGACACTGCCCACATTGGAGGCACACTGTGGAACTAGCACATCATACTAGCGCATTGCACTGATATATATATATTTACCTACTTTGTACCCAAAGCTCAGGCAGCGCCATACCCAAACATAACAAATACTGTATTAATCCCACCCATGGGAGGGAATTCTGGAGGGCAGCAGCTGAGCAACTTCAATCCTAAGCGCGATACATTCACTTCCACATTAGTCTATTTATTTTACCCAAGGGTAAAAATAAAGTATCAGCAGCTATGGATATCTTTGGGTATATCTCATCCAGAGAAATTATAACCGAAGAAGTATTCAGCCAGGAAGGGTTAACAACACAAACGACATCACAGGATTTTTTAAAATACTAAAACACACCCTAGAGAAACAAATAAGGGTGTGGTGGGACATAGCAACCCTAGAAATGTATATAAGAAACAACATGACCCTGCGAAGCCTCAGATGGGACATACACCCAAATTATGGCTTAGATGAGGGATCACTCATGGAAGACTGGTTTAAATTCTTTAGTGGATGTGAAAAGGAGCTAATACATACCATCATAAAAAGGAGACAGTACAAATTAAGGGTGATAGAAGAAAAGATTAAAGAAATCCAAACCAATATGACACCGTTCATCAACCAGAAGGATTACAAGGATAAAGAAAAAGATCTACAGGAACACATACAAAAATATGATATGAAAATACAAATGAAAAAACAAAAGAAATTCTCAAGGGATGTCATGGACTACACAAACAGAAGAGCATACAAATGGCAACAGGACACAATGGAACACCAAGAAGATATGGGAGATGACTCCTCAGTTGGAGAACTAGAAGAGGATATTATCCTCACCAACACAAACAACCAGAGGACCCCCCAAGCCCTCAGACCACCGCCAGCCCTGAAGTTTGAAAATAATAACAATAGGAATAGAGCAGTGCAGGATTATCAAACTAGGGATAGATCACCGGACACCCCTAGATACAACATCAGTACCAGCCATAGGTACTCACCCCTAAGGGACAGACCATATTATCCACCGAAGCCGCGGAACAGCGATTGGGACCATGAGGGTTTTCGGGGAGGATGGAGAAGCAGACCCCCGGGAGGTTGGCACCAGTACGACCCACCAAGGACCACAGGGGGGTGGGGACCTCCACAGGGGGGTGGGGACCTCCACCCTACTGGCACCAAACAAGGAGACCCCCATATGGAACAGGGGAAAGGACACCAAGAAACCAACCAGGAAGACCTTGGTACCCAACCAACCGCAGGGAAGAACTAAGAACCCCAAGAAGACACCAAGAGCAAACCAGGGATTGGAGAACACACAGAGGGGAACAAGAAAGGGACTATCCAAGGACACCACGGAGAGAGGACAGGAGACCCTACCAGCAACAGGAAACACAGAGAGAAAACACCCCGGAGTACCCCACCCGAGAAAACGGAAGAGAGGGAAACGAAGAGGTAAGAAGAGGAAAAAGAAGGAGAGTGTACTAGGAAAGGGCATTTTCAACCTCAGCAGCGCTGAATTCACCAAAGAGGAATTAGATGTGCTAGATTTGGGACTTAAATATGCTCCAACCAAATCCTTCGATGAATTTGAAACTTACATCGACTTACAAAAATTCGTCAGGAAAATTAACCTAAAAAATTTTTCTCAATCACATAATAAAAAAACAGAAGAGGATCTAAATGGTTACATGCATACACAATTGAGAAATTGTTCCACTTTTAACCCAAAAACGCCAGGCGGAGATTGCCTAGGGGCTTTCAAAAGGATGGTAGAAGAAGACCTTAAGAAAATTAAAAAACTGAGAGGAAAGAAGGAAAATACAGCACATATTTGGAGGAAGATTAAATCTATAAGCAAAAAGAGAGATATTGTCATCAGGCCAGCAGATAAAGGAGGAGGAGTAGTTATACTGGACAAAAAGGATTACCTAACAGAAATGTACAATCTACTGAAAATACCCAACACTTACAAAAAATTGCAAAATAATCCAAAGACAAAATTCCTGAAAAAACTAAAAGCATTTGTTAAGAAAGGGAAGGTAAGAAGATCCTTAATAAAAAAGAAGCGAGATACTTAATACCGGAATCAAGCAAAACCCCAATTATTTACTATGTCCCGAAAATACATAAAAGACTAGAAAAACCACCAGGACGACCAATCATAAACGGCATAGATTCCATTTTTTCCAGATTGTGGGAATACTTAGACCAGTTACTTAAACCTCTAGTCAAACAAGGCAGATCATATCTCAGGGATAGCCTACAGCTAGTAAATGAATTAAAAAATAAACAACTGAAAGAAAACAATTTATTGGTCACAATAGATGTTAATGCACTTTACACTAGCATAAACCAAACGGATGGACTGGAGGGGGCAGAAAAAGCACTCCATGAAAGAACCAATCTGAAACAAGAACAGATCAACTACATATTAGAAGGACTCAAACTTTGCATGGAGCCCAACTACTTCTGGTACGGGAAGGAATGCTATGTACAAACCAGAGGTGTAGCCATGGGAGCTCGCTACGCACCCAGCGTAGCAAATCTGTTTATGGATTTATGGGAAGAGAAATATATTTATAATCAACATTACCCAGAACTAGAATTTTATCGAAGATATATTGATAACGTTTTTATCATATGAGAAGGTACTGAAGACTCCCTGAATACTTTTATGGAAAGGATTAACGCTAACCCGTATGGACTAAAATTTACAGGCAAATACGATAGACAACAAGTTGATTATCTAGACTTGGTATTAGAAAATTCTGGAGGATCTCTATACACAAAGACGTTTTTTAAACCCACAGATAAAAACGGTTATATACCCATTAACAGTTGCCATCACCCAAATTGGAAGCATAACATTCCCAAAGGACAAATGATGCATCTGAGGAGGAATTGTCAGAGGTTGGAGGATTTCCACTCACAAGCGGACTACATCATCAGCAAGTTTGAAGAAAAGGGATACCATCTACCCACCCTGAAAAAAACTAAGGAGACAGTAGCACACCTAGACAGGGATACTCTGCTAACAACAAAAAAGAGGAAGAAGAAAAACAAAAATTATGACTTAGCCTTCATTACAGGATACAACAAAGAGTATAAAGAAGTGGAAAAAGTAATAAAAAAATACTGGCCAATCCTGACTACAGATAGCCATCTCAAGAAAATATTGCCCAAGAAGCCAAAATGTTTCTACAGGAAAGCCCCCACCTTGAGAAACATGCTGGTTCATAATGTTATTGACCCCCCAAAGGAGATAAAATTATTCAGAGAATTAAGAGGGTTCTACAGATGTCAAAAGTGCCAACCATGTCGGATAGTAAGAAATCAACCTAGAAAAATGGACAAATTCAAGTCATATTTACACGGCACCCATTATGACATAAAATCTTTGATCACATGCAACACCACACATGTAACGTACATCATTGAGTACCCGTGCCGGTTACTATATGTGGGAAGAACCACGCGGCCACTACATAAACAAATTAGCGAACATATCAGGAATATCAAAAAAGGCTTTCCCAAACATAGCCTTTCAAAACACTTCAAAGAGGTACATAATAAAGATCCCTCACTAATAAGGTTCTATGGAATAGACAAAATCAATCCACACTGGAGAGGAAGTAACAAAAAACAGCTAATATCTCGTAATGAAACCATGTGGATTTATAAATTAGGGAGTCTAGTTCCAGGAGGCCTTAATGTAGATATAGACTTAAACTGCTTCATATCCAACTTCTAAAGAGAGAGCAACCCTCCCTAAACCTTCATTACTAAAGAGGCACCACATATATATATGGAAATATATATATTTTCTCATCTCTTTTCTATGTTTCTTTACCACCTGTTTACTATGCTTCCTCAGCTTTTTATCTCATTGATGACGTATTGATCTCCATACAGGAAGCTTGAGAGATAGATCCCCTAGTCCTGTCTCCTATGTTTTAAAATGGGTTTTTTTATACACACAATGGTTTATACCTTCTACCAACTGTTTACTATGCTTCCTCACCATTTTACGAGTACAAAAGGTCTAGAAATCTGAACCTATGACACATACCGACTTCCTATTTAAAAGTCAATTAGGTGTATTTCTAGGTGGTTTTATGAATTTTTATGAATTTTTTATGAAACTCTATATGGCATCTTTTATGGACATTGGGTAATGACTTTTATGGGTTTATAGAGACATATATATTTTTTATCTTCTGATTGGCATGCTGCCCTATGATATGTATAAACGCACTCATGGCTCACACCCACACCAAGGGTTAATCCCTAGAATGGGATCTCGAACCTTTACACTACCAGTTTACTATGCTTCCCCCAGTCCTTTTCGCAGTCTTGGACTGTAAGAGTAGCATCACCTATGGTCTATATTTGTAATAGTCTTATGTAAGTACCCTGCACCCCTTTCCACATACGGTGGACCTCCCAGCTGTCTATGCCTCATGGTTTTCAATAGGAAATTAAAGGTCTCCCATCTCATATGGATAAAACCCCCCCCTCCCCTTTTTTAAGTCTACCCTGGTGTCCGGTTCTAACCAGGGGGGCCTCCCAGCGGGGAATATGCCCTGATTACAGAAACACTCTTTACCGCAATAAAATATGTATATTGTAAAACACGTCAAGTTTAGAAACAGGAAGTTTTAATTTTTCATCACATTCACGTCTTTTTAGGATTGGATACTATCAGACACATTCCAGCAGTCAATCCAACAAACACTCATCCTCTCTCCCTTGCAGATTGCATTGATTCATGCGGGAGGGGGAGTTCCAGCCTGCATAAACAATGAAATCAGTCAAACACATGATTGGGAAAGATCCCACCCACGGACTTTTAGATATAAGTCACTTCATAGTTCAGCTAGGCACACCTTTGAAAACATCCCACGACGAAACGCGTCAGGTGACCACCTAGCCGAGCAACCATTGGTCCATACGTCACTTCCGGTCCCGGGATAGCGTGCTGAAGCCGTTTGTTTTGCACACTGCAGGAAGCCGGTGGGGCTTCCTTCCAGTGAGTGTGTGCATGCCGGCACCAGGAGGGTGAATGGTTAGGACCGAGTCTCCTCTTTTTACATACCCACCACGAGCCTTGTTTTTATATCATACTTGCTACGAGGTTCGGATTTTATGTCATTTTTAAACATTTGGAAAGTGGACTTGTTCCTGTTTTTTGAATAAAATTTCGTACTTTGACTACTACACTATGGAATCCCCTCTCTGTTTTTCTCCTTGACACACGCGGATGGAGATGCTACCACCAGGAATATCCCAGGATTAAAGACAAAGATAGGCACTCGACCCCTGCAGGGGTAGTGCCCTCTGGTAAGGAGGGGAACATTGGGGAGTACGCGTGAATCACATCCTTTCTCCCATATCAAGGGTTCCAAACATAGAAGATTAATGGACTGTCACTTTTGAGCACTCTGCACTTTAATTGTATATAGAACTGGTTATAAGCTGATAATTGCTAAAGATCTGGATAAGGATTGGAAAACTCTGTCTAACAATTTATATCACACATAACTAAAGGATTTTGCAACTGTGAATTTTTGATCCGGACTATGAACACAATTGACTTTGACCTTCTGGCAATACTAGCACATGCACACTAGCACATTACTCTGACTTTGCACATTTAAATATTTTATGTTTATTTATTAACATGTTTTTTGAAGTTTTTTAATGATTTACGCTAGGATCTGTGGTTTATTTATATGAATTATCATTTGGGGCCTTTTGCAATATAAGTTAACCCATATAAATGAGGAATTTTAACACGTTAAACTGAAGCACTACTTATAGAACATACACATTGCCACAAGAGCACGCTTGCACTTTATACGTAAGCACGGGAAAAGACACTGCCCACATTAGAGGCACACTGTGGAACTAGCACATCATACTAGCGCATTGCACTGATATATATATTTTTACCTACTTTGTACCCAAAGCTCAGGCAGCGCCATACCCAAACATAACAAATAAGGGACAGATCATTGTTCTAAAACCATCACATACTGCTAGAGAGGTTCCTGCTGCTCCTGTGAGGGACAGATTATTGTTCTAAAATCATCACATACTGCTAGAGGGAGAGGTTCCTGCTGCTCCTGTGAGGGACAGATCATTGTTCTAAAATCATCACATACTGCTAGAGAGGTTCCTGCTGGTGCTGTGGGGGAAGGATTATTGTTCTAAAACCATCTCCTAGTGCTATAGGGAGAGGTTCCTGCTAGTGCTGTGAGGGACAGATTATTGTTCTAAAATCATCTCCTAGTGCTATAGGTAGAGGTTCCTGCTGGTGCTGTGAGGGACAGATTATTGTTCTAAAATCATCTCCTAGTGCTATAGGGAGAGGTTTTTGCTGGTGCTGTGAGGGACAGATTATTGTTCTAAAATCATCTAGTGGAAGGGGGGCGTGGCCTGGATGGTACGACGGCGGACGTGTTTCTGAAGAGCTCCGGAGCCCACCGAGAAAATCCAGAGGAATCCGTCCTCTACAGGGCTTGGTGAGAGGAATCTGACACCCAGGGGGTATCCCCAAGACCCCCCTGACAGACTGGGCTAAAAATGTTCACCGCTTCGCACGGACCGCCGCATCGCCATTAAATTTAGGCCGCGGCTTTTCCCGCGGCTAGGCCTCAATACCCAGCGAAGCCGATCCGACCCCCATCCACTTAAATAGGATCCCAAAACACACCGCTGGGGACCCCTCAAACCCCCTGGACCCCAAGACCAGATGATCTGGGCTCGGGGACCCTGAGATCCAGAGATTGGGCCGTGGCCTGGCGAATGAAGGAGTAAGTCACATGGACTTTAGGCTCCTGCACTGACCGAACTGTCACTCATTTGATCAGCAGCACACGGTGCTTCCACCCACCCACATGGGGAAGCGGAACGAAGGGGAAGGTAGAGGCTCCGGAGGGAATTATAAGGAAGGGGAAATAGGGCGATTCTTCACCCGCTCCAGTCAGCACAGTAAAGGTTCCCCGACCTCCAAAATGGTGCCGACACCAGCGGCCACCTCCCACACGCCTGCCAGGCCCCACACTAGGCAGTGAGCTTGCTCCTCACCTGAGTCAGAGCATGGCTCCACACACTCCAGGAGCCCCTCTCCCGCCTCAAGTAGTTCTAGAAGCGGATGGGACATGGAGGCCTACATTAAAGCACTGCCCACAGAAATGATTTTGAGGCCTATGTCACCAGACTAGAGCGCACATACAGACAGGAGCTGTCAGACCTGCGTAAGGATATTGGACACCGCATGGAGGACGTGGAGACGGTGGTAGAAGAGACAGTTGCCAAACTGAATGATCATGACGCCATACTCCAAGAGCACACTGACCAAATACAACAACACTTTTATGGCCTAGACGACCAAGAAAACCGGAGTAGAAGAAATAACATTCGCATAAGGGGTATGCCGGAATCTGTTGAGCCCAAGGACTTAGAGGGTGCTGCACAATCCATTTTCAACCAATTGTTACAGGCGCCCCTAGACACCGAGATAGAAATTGATCGTATTCATAGGGCCCTGGGTCCTCGCAACCCGAATCCTGCGTACCCCCGAGATGTCATCTGCAGGGTACACTACTTTAGAGTCAAAGCCAATATCATGCAGGCAGCTCGCACACAAGATGTCATCTTATTGAATGAGACGTCTATTATGCTGCTAGCAGACCTTTCTAAAATGACTTTGGCAATGCGGAAAGCACTCAGACCCCTAACGAATGCCTTACAAGCCAAACATATTAAGTACCGATGGGGATTTCCGTTTTACCTCTCAGCAACCCATGATGGCAAGTCTGCTACTTTACGCACCCTCGGTGACCTTCCTAATTTTCTGGGGACATTTGAACTTCCCCAAATAGCCATTCCGGATTGGCCTTTGAGAGCAGCTACCCCGGCTCTCCCCCTCACTACAGGATGGCAACAAAAATCGAAGAAGAAACGAAGGGCCTCCTCCTCTGTGTCTAAATCTCCAGCGGGGTGATCGGTTGCAGATGTTGGATGTGATCTTATGTTTCAGCGACTCTGCTGCGAAGCATTTAGCTACCCAGCGACTTGCTGAGGACAGTCAGACCCCCTGACTTTAGGCTCTTTTTCTATTTTCTATGTTCAATTATTTAATTATAACGCACTTTTAATTGCAGTTTAAATTGCACTTAACCATGTTTGCCTCCCACAGGGTTACCCGTTGTCTGTTGTCCGCCTCATACAGATCATAAAAGGTTTATATGTTTATATGTTGCACTTGCAGTATGCAGATTTCTCTCTTGTATATTAATGATTACTGGGGCATTTCACGGCCCAGGGACTTATTCCCCTACATGCGGGCAAGGCAGTGGAATCCTAGCACAATAACATTGACGGGCACAGGCCCTTTTTTTTTTTTCTTCTAAACTGTGTGCACCCGTTTACAAGTTTGTTCGGTTAGGGTGGGTAAGCCGCCTTTGTTCGCTAGTCATGCACCCCATCTTAGGGTTTTCAGAGTTTGTCTTAGCTCTGTTTCAGCTTATTGCTATAAGATGTCTTTTGTTCATTAGAATGATGAATGTTCACTTGTATTTCTACTTCCCCCTTCTATCTCTACTTCTTTCTACTCCTTTCTACTCTCCCCATCGGGCAGGGGGCGCCACGACCATCTACAACGAAACATATAAATGTGATATTAGGATGGCTTCCTCCATGAGCCTGCATATAGCCTCTCACAATTGTAGAGGTTTCAACACCCCTGAAAAAAGGTGACAAATACTTTACCACTTCCATAGGTCACATGCCAAAATTATACTTCTACAGGAAACGCATTTTAGACGGGATACGGTCCCTCCCCTCATGAACAAATATTACCCCATTTGGTTCCACAGCACTAACCCGTCAGCTAGATCAAAGGGGGTCTCCATAGCATTTCATGCCTCGTTCCAGCCCGAGGTTCTGGACACCATAATATACTAGATCCGTTAGGTCGCTATATATTTTTGAAAATAAGATACATGCAAATGATTCTTACTATTGTAAATGTCTATTCCCCCAACCAGGACCAGCTACGTTTCCTCTCCTCTGTGTCAGCGCAGATTGCAGCGTTTGGATCTCCTAACCTCATCATGGGAGGCGACCTGAATATACCGCTGATACCTCGCCTGGACTCTTCCTCAGGTAGGTCCTCTGTGTCCCCCGCCACCCTGGATAAGATCAGGGCTCTTCTCTCAACATTATCACTGATAGATGTGTGGCGAATACAGCATCCCTCAGAAAGGGATTACACATATTTCTCTCCAGCGCACCAATCATACAGCAGGATTGACTACCTATTGGTTTCCCAGTCCCTACTGGATCTGGACCCGGGATCATCCATAGGTATGAGGCTCTGGTCAGACCACGCGCCGGTTCACCTCCCTGGTCCCCGGGGGAGTCGTACATGGCGCCTTAACGACAATCTTCTCGCACACAAGCCATGCACTCAAGCAGTATCCCAGGCTATCAGGGACTTCCTTACAGACCATGCAAAAGATGACACTTCCCCCATTATCAAATGGGAGGCGTTGAAGTGCGTCATTAGGGGAACCCTGATCCAATTCGGGGCTACATTGAAAAGAGAGCACTCTCTGGAGATTTCTAGGCTTTTGTCTCTCATCTCGCTTGAAGCATCTCATAAACAGACACTAGACGCACAAGTCCTAGTGCAACTTTCCAACGCACGTAGAGACCTTTTGCGGATCTTCTCGGAACGTTCCCTGATAGCCAGAGATAAAATGAAGCACGTGCATTACGTACAAGCTAACAAGTGTGGTAAACACTTGGCCCGCACCATACATCATAGAACTAGTAATCAAAGGATATCTCATATACTTTACCCTTCTCAAAATAAAAAATACAAAAATGATGAGATACTGGAGGAATTCCGTACATTTTACGCCGCTCTGTACAATCTCGATTCCCCCTCGGCCCAAGTTAAGGGCTCGATTAACTCAGAAGACATTCACAATTACATTCGGGAAACAGCTCTCCCAACTATCTCCGAGCAGGATGCCCAAGGCTTAGAATCACCAATCACCTCCTCAGATTTTATTCAAGCTATAAAAAATCTGAAAATAGGCAAAAGCCCTGGTCCTGACGGCTACACCCCGCGTTTTTACAAAATGTTTGCCGCACAACTTGCCCTGCTAATGGCAAAAGCATTTAACACAATAGATGAAGCCCACCCTTTACCAGCTTGCATGTTACAGGCTCCGTGATCCCTAAGCCAGGTAAAGACGCCTCTTTGTGTAGCAACTACAGGCCCATATCACTATTGAACGTGGACCTGAAGCTGTTCTCAAAAATCTTGGCGGAGCGCATAGCTCCTCTTTTACCAGATATAATATACGTTGACCAAGTGGGGTTCGTGCCGGGCCGCGAAGCTTGTGATAATACGACAAAGACCCTACACCTCATCTCATACGTCAAAACCCACGGTATACCTACCTGTCTATTGGCGTGTGAGGCGAAGAAGGCCTTTGACAGGGTCAGCTGGCCTTTTCTATGACTATCACTTCAGCAGATTGGAGTGGGACCTAATATGTTGCATAAAATTATGTCTCTATATGGTGCCCCATCTGCCAAAGTAATCGCTAATGGCAACAGATCAAACCCTTTCCAAATCAAGAATGGGACGAGGCAGGGCTGTCCTCTATCGCCTCTCCTATTCGCGACAGTAGTTGAACACTTGGCCCAAGCTATCCGTAACAATCACTCCATTAAGGGGATCCAAACGAACTCCGCCCACTTCAAATTGTCACTATATGCTGATGATTTACTCCTTTATGTCACTCAGCCCTACATTAGCATACCCTCTTTTCTGCACGAACTGCAGCGCTTCGGTACACATTCAAACTGAACCTGACCAGAGGCCCTTAATATTAACCTACCCCCATCTACACTGGCACGTATTCAGGCTAATTTCCCCTTTAGATGGCAACCCCGCTCGCTTAAATATTTAGGCACGGAAATCCCAAGCTCCCTTGCAGACCTGTACCCTTTAAACTTTGCCCCTCTTTTGACTAAAATGAAACGCCAACTGGAATCATGGCATAATATGCAGACCTCTTGGTTCGGGCGTATGAGTGTCCTGAAAATGGATGTCTTGCCTAAGCTCTTATATATGTTTCAAACGATTCCTATCCTGTTACCTAACACATTCTTTAGGGCCCTCCGTTCAATGGCCATCAAATATATCTGGCAAAGTAAACCTCCCAGAATTAAACATAAATCCTTGTGCCTCCTTAAATTAGATGGAGGGGCGGGGCTTCCCGACTTCAAACTATACCATGCTTCTGCCATAATGTCCAGATTACTGGAGTGGTTCCCCCGTCCTTTCCCCAAAGCGGCCTCAATAGTCGAACAGGATCTATCCTCTACTGACCTTAGGGCCCTCCTGTGGGGACATGGTGGGGTTTACAAGACATTCTCCTCCCTGTCCCCTCTAACCAAGGCCTCACTGGCTCTATGGTATAGACATCGCATCTCTAGATCACTTTCTACAGACCCGAGTCCACTTGCTTCCTTGTTTGACGACCCGTCAATACTTAACGGAGGCTCAGGAATCTTCCTTGGCTCCTACCATAGATCGCAATGGCCAGTAGCCAGATATTACGTACACCCCGACACCGGTCTTTTTAGACCCCTACAAACCTCCCAACCAACATCGATCGATTGGTTAACATCCCTTAACCTCAATCGATACTATCTAAAGATACAGAACACAGGCAACATACTTAGGCCTCTCATCTACTTTGAGGAATTGTGCACCCTCTCTGAAACGCCGCGCCACACACTATCATTGATATACAGGGAACTCTTATCTAAAACACATAAAGGGCTTCCTGCTTATACCAAACAGTGGTGTGGGGACCTGGGGACTGAAATTTCCACAGAGGAATGGCAGAAATCATTTTTGTTCACCCATAAATCCTCGGTATCAGCATATGCCCAGAAGAACTTTAAATTAGTAACCAGGTGGTATAGAGACCCTGTATTCCTACACAGGATATTTCCAAACTCCTCAGACGAATGCTGGCGCTGTCACAGAGAGAGGGGGACCCTTTATCACGTATGGTGGGATTGTCCCCGTATATATCCCTTTTGGAAACGCATCTTCGACATATACAATAGAATATATGATAAACAACTATCCCCCTCCCCAAAGGTGGCACTTTTATCCATCCTACCGGGGTCAATTAAGTCACAAAAACAAAGTTTACTCAAATTTTTCCTGACGACCGCCCGACAAGTTATCTCCAGGCACTGGAAAACGGAGCTTACCCCCCCCGATTCATCATTGGGTCAATACAATCAACGACATAATGCTGATGGAGGAAATGCAGGCTAGGGAAACAGATACCAGGGAAAAACATCACACCAGATGGAACCTATGGATACATTATTCAAACTCGGTAACCTTTCAAAAAACCTTCCTTACATGAGGGGTCATTAGGCCCCATTACCCTAATTGATACTCCTCACGAGGCTGGAGGGAGAGGACTAGGAGACTAGCAGAAACAGTTATCCTTGTTAATAGAACGATGGGATGTGCCGGCTCTTGCCCGACTGCTTGTTGTACTCTTTCTTTCTCTTTTTCTTTCTTTTTCTCTCTAGGGCCCACAGGCCCTTCTATCGATCTTCTGTTCTCGTATTCCTTCATCTCTCTCTCCCTTTCTTTTCTTTCTTTTCTTTCTTCTTCCCCTCTTCTTTCCCCCTCTTCTGACTCCCTTTACTTTACCTTCTGTTTGTTCTTAAGTCAACATATACATACTGTGTGGCATTCTCACTATGGTGGTGGTACGCCACAAGGGTGACCTTACCCCTATAGGAGAAGTGAGTAGCACCAATACGGATTTAATAATTAAGACTGGATAAAGTAAAGCTTTGGAAATGTGAACACTTATACTACCTTCATCTGTACTCCACATCTCCTCATATTGCTTATCAATGTAATTAACAGCTTATCAGGGTGTTGCTACACCCTTATGTCATGTTTTCTTTCTGTTTTATTGGTAAAACATAATAAATATATATTCAACCTAAAATCATCTAGTGCTATAGGGAGAGGTTCCTGCTGGTACTGTGAGGGACAGATTATTGTTCTAAAATCATCACATACTGCTAGAGGGAGAGGTTCCTTCTGCTCCTGTGAGGGACAGATTATTGTTTTAAAATCATCACATACTGCTAGAGGTAGAGGTTCCTGCTGGTGCTGTGAGTGACAGATTATTGTTCTAAAATCATCTCCTAGTGCTATAGGGAGAGGTTCCTGCTGGTGCTGTGAGGGACAGAATATTGTTCTAAAATCATCTCCTAGTGCTATAGGGTGAGGTTCCTGCTGGTGCTGTGAGGTCAGATTATTGTTCTAAAATCATCACATACTGCTAGATGGAGAGGTTCCTGCTGCTCCTGTGAGGGACAGATTATTGTTCTAAAATCATTACATACTGCTAGAGGGAGAGGTCCCTGCTGGTGCTGTGAGGCACAGATTATTGTTCTAAAATCATCTCCTAGTGCTATAGGGAGAGGTTCCCGCTGGTGCTGTGAGGGACAGATTATTGTTCTAAAATCATCACATACTGCTAGAGGGAGAGGTTCCTGCTGCTCCTGTGGGGGACAGATTATTGTTCTAAAATAATCACATACTGCTAGAGGGAGAGGTTCCTGCTGCTTCTGTGAGGAACAGATCATTGTTCTAAAATCATCACATACTGCTGGAGAGGTACCTGCTGGTGCTGTGAGGGACAGATTATTGTTCTAAAATCATCACATACTGCTAGATGGAGAGGTTCCTGCTGCTCCTGTGAGGGACAAATTATTGTTCTAAAATCATCACAAACTGCTAGAGGGAGAGGTTCCTGCTGCTCCTGTGAGGGACAGATTATTGTTCTAAAATCTTCACATACTGCTAGAGGGAAAGGTTCCTGCTGGTGCTGTGAGGGACAGATTATCGTTCTAAAATCATCACATACTGCTAGAGGGAGAGGTTCCTGCTGCTCCTGTGAGGGACAGATTATTGTTCTAAAATCATCACATACTGCTAGAGAGGTTCCTGCTGGTGCTGTGAGGGACAGATTATTGTTCTAAAATCATCACATACTGCTAGATGGAGAGATACCTGCTGCTTCCGTGAGGGAAAGATTATTATTCTAAAATCATCACATACTGCTAGAGGGAGAGGCTCCTGCTGCTCTGGTGAGGGACAGATTATTGTTCTAAAATCATCACCTACTGCTAGAGGGAGAAGTTCCTGCTGCTCCTGTGAGGGACAGATTATTATTCTAAAATCATCTCATCATAGTGCTGGAAGGAGAGGTTCCTGCTGCTCCTCTGAGGGAAAGATTATTGTTCTAAAATCATCTCCTACTGCTATAGGGAGAGGTTCCTGCTGGTGCTGTGAAGGACAGATTATTGTTCTAAAATCATCTCCTACTGCTATAGGGAGAGGTTCCTGCTGCTCCTTTGAGGGACAGATTATTGTTCTAAAATCATCTCATATTGCTAGAGGGAGAGGTTCCTTCTGCTCCTTTGAGGGACAGATTATTGTTCTAAAATCATCACATACTGCTAGAGGGAGAGGTTCCTGCTGGTGCTTTAAGGTCAGATTATTGTTCTAAAATCATCACATACTGCTAGAGGGAGAGGTTCCTGCTGCTCCTGTGAGGGACAGATTATTGTTCTAAAATCATCACATACTGCTAGAGGGAGAGGTTCCTGCTGGTACTGTGAGGGACAGATTATTGTTCTAAAATCATCTCCTAATGCTATAGGGAGAGGTTCCTGCTGGTGCTCTGAGGGACAGATTATTATTTTAAAATCATCTCCTACTGCTAGAGGGAGAGGTCCCTGCTGCTCCTGTAAAGGACAGATTATTGTTCTAAAATCATCACATACTGATAGAGGGAGAGGTTCCTGCTGGTGCTGTGGGGGAAAGATTATTGTTCTAAAATCATCTCCTAGTGCTATAGGGAGAGGCTCCTGCTGGTGCTGTGAGGGACAGATTATTGTTCTAAAATCATCTCCTAGTGCTATAGGGAGAGGTTCCAGCTGGTGCTGTGAGGTCAGATTATTGTACTAAAATCATCATATACTGCTAGAGGGAGAGGTTCCTGCTTCTCCTGTGAGGGACAGATTATTGTTCTAAAATCATCACATATTGCTAGAGGGAGAGGTTCCTGCTGGTGCTGTGAGGGACAGATTATTGTTCTAAAATCATCTCCTAGTGCTGTAGGGAGAGGTTCCTGCTGGTGCTGTGAGGTCAGATTATTGTTCTAAAATCATCACATACTGCTAGAGGGAGAGGTTCCTACTGCTCCTGTGAGGGACAGATTATTGTTCTAAAATCATCACATACTGCTAGAGGAAGAGGTTCCTGCTGCTCATCTCCTGTGGGGGACATATTATTGTTCTAAAATCATCTCCTAGTGCTATAGGGAGAGGTTCCTGCTAGTGCTGTGAGGGACAGATTATTGTTCTAAAATCATCACATACTGCTAGAGTGAGAGGTTCCTGCTGCTCCTGTGGGGGACAGATTATTGTTCTAAAATCATCACATACTGCTAGAGAGGTTCCTGCTGGTGCTGTGAGGGACAGATTATTGTTCTAAAATCACCACATACTGCTAGATGGAGAGATACCTGCTGCTCCTGTGAGGGAAAGATTATTATTCTAAAATCATCACATACTGCTAGAGGGAGAGGATCCTGCTGCTCTGGTGAGGGACAGATTATTGTTCTAAAATCATCACATACTGCTAGAGGGAGAAGTTCCTGCTGCTCCAGTGAGGGACAGATTATTATTCTAAAATCATCTCATCATAGTGCTGGAGGCAGAGGTTCCTGCTGCTCCTGTGAGGGAAAGATTATTGTTCTAAAATCAACTCCTACTGTTATAGGGAGAGGTTCCTGCTGCTCCCATGAGCAACAGATTATTATTCTAAAATCTCATCGTAGTGCTACAGGGAGAGTTTCCTGCTGCTCCTGTGAGGGACAGATTATTGTTCTAAAATCATCTCCTAGTGCTATAGGGAGAGGTTCCAGCTGATGCTGTGAGGTCAGATTATTGTTCTAAAATCATCATATACTGCTAGAGGGAGAGGTTCCTGCTTCTCCTGTGAGGGACAGATTATTGTTCTAAAATCATCACATACTGCTAGAGGGAGAGGTTCCTGCTGGTGCTGTGAGGGACAGATTATTGTTCTAAAATCATCTCCTAGTGCTGTAGGGAGAGGTTCCTGCTGGTGCTGTGAGGTCAGATTATTGTTCTAAAATCATCACATACTGCTAGAGGGAGAGGTTCCTGCTGCTCCTGTGAGGGACAGATTATTGTTCTAAAATCTTCAAATACTGCTAGAGGGAGAGGTTCCTTCTGCTCCTGTGAGGTACAGATTATTGTTCTTAAATCATCACATACTGCTAGAGGGAGAGGTTCCTCCTGGTGCTGTGAGGGACAGATTATTGTTCTAAAATCATCACATACTGCTAGAGGGAGAGGATCCTGCTGCTCCTTTGAGGGACAGATTATTGTTCTAAAATCATCACATGCTGCTAGAAAGAGAGGTTCCTGCTGCTACGTTGAGGGACAGATTATTGTTGTAAAATCATCTCATCATAGTGCTAGAGGGAGAGGTTCCTGCTGCTCCCGTAAAGGAAAGACAGATTATTGTTCTAAAATCATCTCCTACTGCTATAGGGAGAGGTTCCTGCTGCTCTTGTTAAGGACAGATTATTGTTCTAAAATCATCCCATCATAGTGCTACAGGGAGAGGTTCCTGCTGCTCTTGTGAGGGACAGATTATTGTTCTAAAATCACCTGTCTTCTGTCTGGGAGCGACAAATTGCTGACCCCTACAGTATCTCTAGGGTAGAATTGTGGGCTATCGCATGTTGATATCTATGTAATGTGTCACAAAGACGATGACCACTGAATAGTATGCTGTTTAGTAGAGTTGAGCGAACCCGGACTGTAAAGTTTGGGTCAGTACCGGACTTTGGGGTGTCCGTGCCCCGAACCCAGACATTTGAAAAAAAGTCCGGGTTCGGTATTCGGATATTTTGCGCACCTTTTCTATAGCTGCAGGGCCGCCAATCAACAAGCGTTTTACTCGTTTGCCCTTAGAAGCCATCACAGCCATGCCTACTAATGGCATGGCTGTGATAGGCTAGTGCATCATGTGACCCAGCCTCTATATGAGCTTGAGTCACGTATGCCACGTGTCACATCGTCTCAGGCTAGTGTAGGGAGAACATGCTGCTGGCTCTGTAAGGGACAGATTACCGATCTAACATGATC
>BLSH010466229.1:150003-205456 GCA_018402905.1 Glandirana rugosa
ATGACTGCCGGTCCTTTCTTGTTTATGGGGGGTTTACTGGGGAAAAACCTTTCATCTGTAAGGTTCCATAAATCATTCTCCGTACCAATTAAAAAACTTCAACATTAAAAAAGGGTGTTAAGAAACGTTTTACTTCTAAAAAAAAAGAAGAGAAAAAAAAGGGTGTTTTAACAGTAACATTGTCCAATAAAGAGTGTGGGTCGTATACGTATGGTGTTTAATGTGGGGTTTTGTGTAAGAAGATGAGGAGGACTCATACCTCTATGGTGTACAGACTCTGAAAAAGAGTCGGACCGGTGTACGTCTCCGAGTTGTACGTCAGAGCCTTCAAAAATGTGATAGGTCGTCATGACATTAGATGTGTAATTTATGTCCCTAGAATACCTGACGGCACTCCCTGCATGTTGAGCCTCTGCATGTGGCCAGGCTGAGAAAAAGTCTCAGACATGTGGTATCTCCATACTCAGGAGGAGTAGAAGAATGTGTTTTGGGGTGTAATTTGTGGTATGCATATGCTGGGTGTGAGAAATAACCTGTTACAATGACAATTTTGTGGGAAAAAAAAGAGAAGAAAAAAAAATCTTCATTTTGCAAAGAATTGTGGGAAAAAATTACAACTTCAAAAAATTAACCATGCCTCTTACTAAATACCTTGGAATGTCTACTTTCCAAAAAGGGGTCATTTGGGGGGTATTTGTTCTTTCCTGGCCGTCAGTATATCAGGTGTGATCAGGTGTGATCAATTTTCAATGATTGGCACCATAGCTTGTGGACTCTATAACTTTCACAAGGACCAAATAATATACACTTATTTGGGTTATTTTTACCAAAGATAGGTAGCAGTATAAATTTTGGCCAAAATTTACAAAGAAAAATTACTAATTTGCAAAATTTTATGACAGAAACAAAGAAAAAGGCATTTTTTTCAAAAAATTTTCAATCTTTTTTTATTTATAGCACAAAAAATAAAAAAAATCCTAGTGATTAAATACCACCAAAAGAAAGCTCTATTTGTTTGAAAAAAAGGACGCAAATTTCATATGGGTACAATGTTGCATGACTGAGTAATTGTCATTCAAAGTGTGATAGCACTGAAAGTTGAAAAATGGCCTGGACAGGAAGGGGGTTTTCGTGCCCGGTACTGATGTGGTTAAGGTAAAAAAACTTCTTAGTGTAGATCTCCCCCAGCCCCCCTTTTATTTACCTGAGCCCAATGTCGATCCAGAGATGTCCCCTTACTGGCTCACATGCAGCAGCGGCAGCCAATGGCTCACACTGTTGTCAATCTCAGCCAAAGAGGAGGGAGTGGGGTGAGTCCAAGCCACTTTGTGTGTGCCAATGGACATACATAGCGTGGCTCAGAAGCAAGCCCATATGAGTGCCCCATAGCAAGCGACTTGGGCGGAGGACCCGAGGAGGATTGGGACTGCCATGTGCAAAACCATTGCACATAGTGGGTAAGCAAAACAGGTTTGTTATTTTAACCACTAGAGATCCCCTGTCAGAGTAGCAGAACAGGGAACCACCGATGTAAACACGCCGGTTCTCCGTTCTGTGAGAGGGGACATAACAGATCTACTGATCCCTGTCACTGGGATCAGTTAGATCTGTTATGTCCCTGCCAGCCCCGCCCCTCACATTTAGAACACAATGAGGGAGTACAGTTAACTCCTTTAATGCCCCCTTAGTGTTAACCCCTTCCCTGCCAATGACATTTATACAGTAATCAGTGGACATTTACATTTCTGATCGCTGTATAAATGTCATTGGTCCCAAAAAAGTGTCAAAAATGTCCGACATGTGCGCCGCAATATCAAAGTCCCGATAAAAATCACAGTAAAAAAAAAAAGAAAATAATAAAAACACCATAAATCAATTCCCATAGTTTGTAGACACGTTAACTTTTGCACAAACTAATCAATATATGCCGATTGCAATTTTGTTTTTACCAAAAATATGTAGAAGAATATATATCGGCCAAACCTGATGAATATTTTTTTTTTTTTTGGATTTGTATTATAGCCAAAAGTAAAAAATATTGTTCTTTTTTCAAAATTGTTGCTATTTGTTTGTTTATAGCACAAAAAATAAAAACCGCAGAGGTGATCAAATACCACCAAAAGAAAGCTCTATTTTTGGGAAAAAAATGATAAAAATTTTGTTTGGGTACAATGTCGCACGACCGCGCAATTGTCATTCAAAATGCGACAGTGCTGAAAGCCTAAAATTGGTCTGAACAGGAGGGGGGTTTAAGTGCTCATTAAGCAAGAGAGACTAGAATAGAACAGAATAAAACAACAGAATAGAAAGAATATAACCATGTTCTGAAATTCAAATTCTGAATAGAATAAATTTGAACTTGAATAGAATAGAAAAGAATAGAAAATAAAATAATAGAATAGAAAGGAATAGAATAGAATAAACAATAGTAAAGTATATAACAATATAACTGTATAACTGTTTTCTGAAATTCGAATAGAATGAATTCAAATTTCAAATAGAATAAAAAGAAAAGAAAATAATAGAATAGAAGAAACAAAGAATAGAATGGAATAGAAAGAATATACCGTAACCATCTTCCAAAATTCGAATTTTGAATAGAATAAATTTGAATTTGAATGGAATTCAATTCTAATGGAATTTGAATAAACAAATAAAAAATCTGAAAACGAATTAAACAAATTTAACTAAACAAATTTATGTAAATACCGAATTAAACTAAACAATTTTTTTCATTCTGCATATGTCTAGTTTATATATTCTTTAATGCATAGAATGCATTAAGGTAAAAGAGACCTCCCGCCTTTAGAACCCCTTTAAGTTTGTATAGAGTGTGGATGGGACAAATCTCCTGTCAAGTTCTTATTGCTGCTTCTGTATTTGTCCTGGAGATCACTATTGCCAGAACAGAATGTACAAGGAAATCCAAAAATCTGTAGGTGTTACCAGAACAAGGGGTGAGAGGGGGGATCTTCCAAAACGTGCATCTACTCTGGTAACAAATGTATAAGAAGGGATTTTTCCTTGTACGATAATGAGATATGATGAACCCCAAACAGTGTAGAGCAACTTGGGGGGTCAAGAGTAAAAGTAATGCACAGAATGTAGGTGTCAGGAGTAAAAGACATGTACATCCCAATGAACAGAGTGCAGGGGGCAGGAGTATGCAACATACAAAGGGCAGGGGTCATGAGCATATACACCCTAGTGCACGGCACCCCAATGATTAAAGCGGAGTTCCACCCAAAAGTGGAACTTCCGCTCGTCGGATTCCTCCTTCCTCAGGTGTCACATTTGGCACCTTTCCGGGGGGGTGAAGATACCTGACTTTGACAGGTGTCCTTTTCCCCACATACGGGAGCCTGGGCTGCAGCCGCTGATGTCAGCAGCCTGGCTCCCTCCTCCTCCTCTGCCGCCGGGCCAGTGAGAAAGCGCAGCAGGGGCTCGCTCATGCACAGTAGAGGCCCGGCATGAAGCCGAAAGGCTCCACTGCCGGGTTCCCTTACCCTCAATGGCGTCGTCGGCACTCGACCAGCCGATCTGAAGATCAGTGGTGGCGCCGACATCGCTGGACTCCAGGACAGGTAAGTGTCCTAAAGTTAAAAGTCAGCAGCTACTGTATGTGTAGCTGCTGACTTTTAATTTTTAAAGGGGTGGGTGGCGGACCTCTGCTTTAATTTCACCCCCTTTATTCATAGCACAACAGTACCCCCTATTTTTGCATTTTGAGAAAAAACACATACATAAACACACTCACATACACACACATACATATACTCTGACAAACATATTCACATACATGCATACATGCACTCACATACATACATACAAACGCTAACATATATACAGTATCTCACTAAAGTGAGTACACCCCTAAGTGAAAATGTCCAAATTGGGCCTAAATAGCCATTTTCCCTCCCAGGTGTCATGTGACTCATTAGTGTTACAAGGTCTCAGGTGTGAATGTGGAGCAGGTGTGTTAAATTTAGTGTTTTCACTCTCACTCTCTCATACTGGTCACTGGAAGTTCAACATGGCACCTCATGGCAAAGAACTCTGAGGATCTGAAAAAAAAAATTATTGCTCTACATAAAGATGGCCTAAGAAGATTGCCAAGACTCTGAAACTGAGCTGCAGCACGGTGGCCATACAAGACCATACAGAGGTTTAACAGGACAGGTTCCACTCAGAACAGGCCTTGACATGGTCAACCAAAGAAGTTGAGTGCACATGCTCAGCGTCATATCCAAAGGTTGTCTTTGGGAAATAGAGTGCTGCCAACATTGCTGCAGAGGTTTAAGGGGTGGGGGGGTCAGCCTGTCAGTGCTCAGACCGTACGCTGCACACTGCATCAAATTGGTCTGCATGGCCATTGTCCCAGAAGGAAGCCTCTTCTAAAGATGTTGCACAAGAAAGCCTGCAAACAGTTTGCTGAAGACAAGCAGACTAAGGACATGAATTACTGGAACCATGTCCTGTGGTCTGATGAGACCAAGATAAACTTATTGGTTCAGATGGTGTCAAACGTGTGTGGTGGCAAGCAGGTGAAGAGTGCAAAGACGAGTGTGTCTTGCCTACAGTCAAGCATGGTGGTGGAAGTGTCATGGTCTAGGTCTGCATGAGTGCTGCCGGCACTGGAGAGCTACAGTTCATTAAGGGAACCATGAATGCCAACATGTTCTGTGACATACTGAAGCAGAGCATGATCCCCTTCCTTCGGAGACTGGGCCGAAGGGCAGTATTCCAACATGATAATGACCCCAATCACACCTCCAAGACGACCATTGCCTTGCTAAAGAAGCTGAGGGTAAAGGTGATGGACTGGCCAATCATGTCTCCAGACCTAAACCCCATTGAGCATCTGTGGGGCATCCTCAAACGGAAGGTGGAGGAGCACATGGTCTCTAACAGCCACCAGCTCCATGATGTTGTCATGGAGGAGTGGAAGAGGCCTCCAGTGGCAACCTGTGAAGCTCTGGTGAACTCCATGCCCAAGAGGGTTAAGGCAGTGCCGGAAAATAATGGTGGCCACACAAAATATTGACATTTTCACTTAGGGGTGTACTCACTTTTGTTGCCAGTGGTTTAGACATTCATGGCTGTGTTGAGTTATTTTGAGGGGACAGCAAATTTACACTGTTATACTCACTGCTGTACATTGTAGCTAAGTATCATTTGTTCAGTGTTGTCACATGAAAAGATATAATAAAATATTTTCAAAAATGTGAGGGGTGTACTCACTTTTGTGAGATACTGTACATGCAAAGATACATACTGTACAGGGATGGGTCCTGGACGGGAGATACATGTCCCTGTTATTTGGGTTATGGTTCCTTTACGATTTACAATTTGAACCGTATTTGTATTCAGGGTTTCTCACCTATGCAGGGTGAGGGGTTCCAGGGTAGTCTGGCTGCAGAGAAAGAACTCAGGACTAGTAAGTCCTTGTTTGGGACTTGGAATTTGGAGGCTTGGAGAAACTTTAGGTGGAAATGCGGCACCAACCCTAATTACAGGGAATTTGGTCACGAAAGGGTTAACCTGTCTCTAGGAGAGTCCAGAAAAAGAACAGGAAACAGCCAGCAGGTGTCTGTGAAGTGTAGTGTGGAACAGCAACAGTTGTAAGAGGACTGTAGGCTGTTGATCGGCTAAGACCCTGCTAGGCCCTTGCGACCTTTCCTGATCCCTGGGACAGGCGGGGACTTTAAAACCCCTGTCAAAGGGTTTGTTTTCATTTTGTTTGTTTTTCCTAAGGAAAATTAAAAGACTGTTAGCTTTTACCAATACTGTTAGCTGATAATCCTGGGCACATATTACAATACATAGACTTTAGGGTTGCCAACTCATCCCTTTAAACCCGAACACATATTAATTTCACAGGTTCTGTGGCTGATTAAGGTGGGAATTAAACTCACTTGGTGCCTTGTCTGCATTAAATTAGCCATAGAACCTGCGTTCTATGGTGATGGGGATGAGGTGGCAACCCTAATAGACTTACAAACATAAATACATACACCCACATACATACACACACTGCCATATATACTTACACTTGTGATGGCATCATAGCACATGCATACACTTATAGATTTTTTGGTTAACTTTCTTCCAGGCTATTGAATACTGGCGATATCATTACTGAGCGCCTTGTGCTGACCACCTTTTAGGCATCTGGCAGATTTTTACTGGTCAATATTAAATATGCTTTAATCACTTCCAGACCGCGTCGCGTAGATTTACTGCTGCAGAGAAGCAGCGTAAAGCAAATCGGCGTCTATAAACAGCAATTCACTCATGCGCGGCTAGGGGGCAAGCACACGCCGCCTGCGTTACGCTCTCGTGCCCGCCGTGCGATCTCCCTCAGATCGCTTACTACACAGCAGGAACTGGGAACCGCGGATGTAAACAAGGCGGTTCCCCATTCTGACAGGCAGCATGACAGAGATCTACTGATCCCTGTATTCGGGATCAGTTAGCTCTCTCATGCCCCTGCCAGCCCAGTCCCCACACAGTTAGAACACGCCTAGGGAACACAGTTAACCCCTTGATTGCCCTCTACAGGATAATCCCTTCCCTGCCAGTGACATTTATACAGTAATCAGTGGCTATTTTTAGCTGTGATCGCTGAATAAATGTCAGTGGTCCCAAAAAAGTGTCAAAAATGTCTGACATAACCGCCGCAATATCGAAGTCCCGATAAAAATCACAGATCGCCACCATTACCAGTAAAAAAAAAGTAAAAATGGCATAAATTAATTCTCATTGTTTGTAAACGCGGCAACTTTTATGCAAACCAATCAATATACACCGATTGCGATTTTTTTTTTACCACAAATATGAGGAAGTATATATATCGGCAAAAACTGATGAATAAATTCATTTTTATATATTTTTTTGGGATATGTATTATAGCAAAAAGTAAAAAATATTGTTTTTTTTCAAAATTGTCGCTCTTTTTTTGTTTATAATGGTGATCAGAAGTGACGCAGAGGGGATCAAATACCCCCAAAAGAACGCTCTATTTGTGGGAAAAAAGGACGTCAATTTCGTTTGGGTACAAAGTCGCACAACGGCGCAATTGTCAGTTAAAGCGACGCAGTGCCAAATTGCAAAAAGTGCTCTGGTCCTAAAGTGGGAAATCCTTCCGGGGCTGAAGTGGTTAATGGCTTTGCCACAAGTGGGTGTCTAACGGGCACATACAAACCTCAGCACACAAGTTTAAAAAGAAAAATTAAACTGTTTCATTAAATATGCTTTTCTGCATACATCCTACCTTCAAGAAAAACTTCAGTAATATATAATGTACTTGCAGTGGTCAGGAGTATGCCATATAAAGCCCACCCTAAAGGGTGCGGTGATCAGGTATATGAAATGTACAACACATTGTTTATTGTGCAAGGCCCAGGAGTGCGTAATGCACAGGGTGCAGAGCTTAGGAGTGCATAACACACATAGTGTAGGATACAGGAGTGTGTAACCCACAGAAAGCAGGGCTCAAGAGTGCATATAACACAGAATGCAGGGGCCAGGAGCGCATAACATACAAAGTTCAAGGGTCAGTACTGAAGAGGTTATGAGTGTGTGATGTACCCATTGCATGGGTCAGGATTATGTAACACACAGAGTGGATAGGTTAGAAGTATAGTGCAGGGGCCAGGAGTGTATGACGCAGGGGTCATGAAGTGGTTATCAAACGGGTAAGAGTACAAGGGTCAGAAGTGCGTGCTCAGAGGGTGTAGGGGCCAGAATTATGTAACACAATGGCACAGGCTAGTGTACAGAATAAAATCAAAAATGACCCCTCCTCACAGTACAAATCCCCCCAAGCCCATATCCACCACATTTATGTACTGTGGACAAAGCCCCTGTACACAGGACAGCAGGACTAAGCTGGAAATGTGGTATAGTTCTGCATAATTTGGGACTGTTGGGTGGTATGCATACTGTGAGAGATTAGCTTGTGGGGATCACTTTTCAGGGGAAAAGATTCATTCAGCATGGATGTCAGTCTCTTTAAAGTCTGGCGGCTTGCCAGGTTTATTTTTACAGTTTTGCAAGATCAAAACATAAACAGAAACAAAAAACAAAACCTTGCTGTCTGGTGCTACACTAAACAAAGTGATTCTGCACTATATAGTGTGGGGCTGTCCCCGACACCCACAAAACAGATTGCAAACCTTGTTTTAGAGTCCAAATTAGCACACAGAGCTCTCTCAGCTTTCTCCCTCTGAGATCCAAGATCAAGATTGAGAGAGTGAGATCTCTTCCTGATCATTAAATGCAGGTGGAGAGGGGTTTGAGTAGACCAGAAAGTCCGGGCTAGAACCAGCTCTGCCACGGTGGCCGGCAAAACCCGGGCCGGACTCCTGCTAGCCGCCTCAAAATAATTGCATGCGAGGCGACAAGTATCGCCCGCCCATTGTCGTGCCTCGCATAATGTCACAATACATATAACACCTCTTGAAAAAACACACACACTATACCTAGTTTCATTTCTAGTTTGGGCAGATTTACAGCATGGCATGGTAGAGGCTGGGTGGTGGAGCAGGTCGGGACTCAAGAGGTTTATCAGATACAGCCTATCCTCTGATCTCTGTATGCTGGCCTTGGGCAATCTGCGGAGACTGCTGTTAGGAGACAGCTAACAATGCTGTGGGGTGTAGACATCTACTGACAGTCACTGTATGTAAGGGGCAGTTTTTCCCATATGTGATGCCACATGGTACCCACCCCCACCTGAAAACCTTGTGCTCAGGGCAGCTGCTCCCCCCCCCCCCCACCCTTGTCCTGCCCTGATAGTGCCCTATATTTAACTAGACCCGAATTATTATACATCTCAAGCTCTCAGTTTGCATTCATATTCCATAATTCCTGTGGTGATTAAAGGGATTGTAAACCCTAGCTGTTTTTCACCTTAATGCATCCTATGCATTGAGGTGAAAAACCTCCTGTAGTGCACCAGCCCCCCCAGGAGCCCCCATTTTACTTACCTGAGCCCGATCGTTCCAGTGCCAGTGACAAGCACACCCGCTCCAGTCGGTGTCTCGGGTCCTCATTGGCTGGATTGACAGCACCGCAGCCATTGGCTTCCGCTGCTGTCAATCAAATCCAATGATGCGGGGGGCGGAGCCGAGTCCTGCTGTCTGTGTCAATGAACGCAGCAGCAGGACATGGGAGCACGCTTTCTTGGGTGCCCCGAGGGAGAACGGCTCTCCAGCGGGGCACCCGAGAAGAGGAGGAGCCAGGAGCGCCGCTGAGGGACCAAAACCAACTGCACAGAGGAGGTAAATATAACATGTTTGGTTTTTTTTTGCTTTTTTAAATTGAACCTTTACATATCCTTTAAGTTACCTTCATACAAAATGGTCACACTAATATATAGGAAGATGCCAACGAGTTAGAATGAAACAGATCTACTGTTAGGATCCAGATCCGAACCCAGGACCTCTGGTGCATCTGGTCTGTAACTAGACTTGAACTATTATACATCTCAAGCTCTCAATTTGCATTCATATTCCATAATTCCTGTGGTGATTAAAGGGATTGTAAACCCTCGCTGTTTTTCACCTTAATGCATTATATGCATTGAGGTGAAAAACCTCTTGTAGTGCACCAGCCCCCCAGGAGCCCCCACTTTACTTACCTGAGCCCGATCGTTCCGGCGCCAGTGATGAGCACACCCGCTCCAACCGGTGTCTCGTGCCCTCATTGGATGGATTGGCAGCACCGCAGCCATTGGCTCCTGCTGCTGTCAATCAAATCCAATGATGCGGGGGTGGAGCCGAGTCCTGCTGTCTGTGTCAATGATTACAGCAGCAGGACATGGGAGCATGCTTTCTTGGGTGCCCCAAGGAAGAACGGCTCTCCAGCGGGGCACCCGAGAAGAGCAGAAGCCAGGAGCACCGCTGAGGGACCCCAGAAGAGGAGGATCGGGGCTGCTCTGTGCAAAACCGACTGCACAGAGGAGGTAAATATAACATGTTTGTTTTTTTTTGTTTTTAATTGAACCTTTACATATCCTTTAAGTTACCTTCATACAAAATGGTTACACTAATATATAGGAAGATGCCAACGAGTTAGACATGAAACACATCTACTGTTAGGATCCAGATCCAAACCCAGGACCTCTGGTGCATCTGGCAGTAGCTCTGTTCCTGATCCCTTGGACAATCTAACTTTCTATCTTGTTTCTGGTGCACCTTGAACTTCTTGCTCCTGCCATGAAATTTCTATTTAAGTCATGTCTTTGTACTTCCTGTTTGCCAGATTATTATTCTCTTCTCCAGCCAATATATTTCTCCTTGTGCTCCTGCTGCCCATCTGGCACAACTCCAATGGGGTCTGGTGACAGGTGCGTACCACTGGAGTGCGTATCGCACCAAAGTAGTGTAGCGTACCACAAGGTTGTGGACCTATGGTTGACTGCTGCTAAGTAGTACCGACTGATACGGGAAGAGGGCCCCCCTAGAGCACAGCCACTGAAACTCAGGGAGCTAGTGCATCGGTTTTCCTCAGGGCGCAGAATCTAAGAGCCAGTGGGTGTTCACCAGAGCCTCTAGTGGTGAAGATGGATTTGGCTGCAACTGGATCCAGGCCGCGGCTCACGCTCGGCTGGCCCCAGGTGGAAAAGGGGAAGCAGCAGCACAGGAACAGTAAGAATAGTCAGAGGAATAGCAAAGGGTCAGGGCAACCAGAAGACAGGAGAAACCAAAGACAAGCCAAAGATCGAGGTAACAGGCAAGAAGGGATAGTCATACAAGCCAAGGATCAGAACACGGATAAGACTCAGAGCAACCAAAGGAGACAATCACAGACACAAGCCAAACACGGACAAACGTTGATCAGAAATGCAGCCTTGTACTGCAGGATTATATCCTGTTACCAATTAAGGCCTGGGGCCAGCTGAGGAGGGCCTACTAATGCACACAGGTGAGGGAGGCCTGGACTCTAACTGGACACATGCAGCAAAGGTAGGCAACAGATAAGACATGTGTTAGGTGGTTACATGACAGTACCCCCCTCTTACGAGGCCTCCCCCATCCTCCGCTTGGGTCCAGGCTTGGAGGGAAATCTCAAATGAAAACTGCTCACAAGACGAGGTACAAAAACCTCAGATGCAGGAATCCACAACCTCTCCTCAGGACCAAACCCTCTCCAATGCACGAGGTACTGAAGGATGCCTTTATAGAGACGAGAATCCAATATTTGACTAACCTTGTACTCCTGATTATCCTCAGAGACTGGAACCACAGTAGGGAAAGGGCGAGAGAACTTATTGAGGACCAAGGGCCTCAGAAGGGAAACATGGAAGGAGTTCAAAATCCTGAGATTTTTGGGGATCTGAAGTTTAAAGCAGACTGGGTTAACCTTATCAATTATCGAGTACAGACCAATGAATCTTGGTGCGAATTTCAAAGACGGAACCCGGAGTTTGATGTTCCTGGTGGAAAGCCAGACCTTGTCTCCAATCTGTAGAGAAGGTGGTTTATGCCTGTGACAGTCGGCAAAACCTTTAAACTTATCAGCCGCTGCTTGAAGGGAATCATGAACCTCACCCCAAATGGTATTGAAAGATTGCTAACAGTAGCCAAACTGGAATATCAGGAGAACAAGTCATGGGAAGAGGAAGCTGAGGGTGTCTTCCATGGACTGTGAAAAAGGGGGTCTTCTGCGAACTGGTGTTAACATGATTGTTGTGAGAGAACTCTGCCCACGGGAGTAGAGAGGACCAGTCATCGTGATGAGCGGAGACTATGGTGTGGAGGAAGACCTCTAACTCCTGATTGACCCTCTCTGTCTGTCCATTGGATTGAGGGTGGTAAGAAGAAGAAAAATCCAGGACAATATTGAGAGACTTGCAGAAAGCTCTCCAGAAGCAGGATGTAAATTGAACCCCCCTGTCAGAAACAATATGAGAAGGAACCCCATGGAGGCAGAGGATTTCTCGAACAAAGATGGGGACCAACGCAGGAGCAGAAGGGAGACCAGGAAGAAGAACAAAATGAGCCATTTTGGAGAACCGATCGATCACCACCCAGGTGACTGTATTTCCTTCAGGCGGTGGAAGATCGGTGATGAAATCCATCGCAATGTGTGTTCAGGGCTCCTCTGGAATGGGCAAAGGCATGAGCAGACCAGCAGGAGCTTGTGTGGAGGACTTGGACTGGGCACAAACATGGCACGCTTTCACGTAGCCTTTGACATCCGCATGGAGAGTAGGCCACCAGTAGTGGCGACTGATGAACTGAAAGGATCGGAGAACCCCAGTATGACCCGACACCTTGGAGTCATGTCCCCAACGAAGGATCTTAGGTCTTAGTTTAATGGAGACGAAGGTCTTGCCAGGGGGAATTTTAGACTCCAGAGTGGTGGAATGGGCAAGAATACACTTGGCTGGAATGATTGGCTCAGGTTCAGAGGTAGGCTCCTCATTCCTCGTGTCAAATGACCTAGAGAGTGCATCGGCCTGACCATTGCAGGAACCAGGTTTAAACGTGATTGTAAAATTGAACCGGGAAAAGAACAGACTCCATCTGGCCTGTCTGGGATTCAGTCGTTTAGCACTCTGTAGGTACTGTAAATTTTTATGATCCCTGAAGATTGTTATAGAGTGCGGGGAACCCTCCAAGAGATGATGCCATTCTTCTAGCTCCAATTTGATAGCGAGAAGCTCCTGATCGCCAATAGCGTAATTCTTCTCTGCCTGAGAAAATTTTTTGGAGAAGTACGCACATGGCTGTCGTTTATTCTCAGATAACTGGAGGAGCACCGCTCCTACTCCAGTAGAGGTAGAGTCCACTTCATTAAAAAATCTGTCCCCAGGCTTAGGTCTCCTCAAGAGAGGACCAGAAACAAAGGCTTATTTCAGATAATGGAATCCAGTGACAGCTTCAGGAGGCCATTCCTTGGCATTAGCACCTTTCTTAGTCAAGGCAATAATAGGCACAGCAATAGCCGAGTAGTTCTTAATAAATTGCCTGTAATAATTGGAGAATCCAAGAAAGCGCTGTGTGGCCTTGAGGCTGTCAGGAAGAGGCCATTTGGTAATGGCCGAGACCTTTTCGGTATCCATACGAAGACCCAAACTGGAGACAAAGCATCCTAGAAACAGAACCTCAGAACATTCAAAAGAACATTTCTCCAGCTTGGCATACAGGTTATTTTCCATAAGGCACTGAAGTACCACCCGGACATGGTTCCTGTGGGCAAACAAATTGTCTGAAAAGATTAGAATGTCATCCAACTAGATGGCCACAAATTGTTATAGCAAATCCCTGAAGACCTCATTGACGAAGTTTTGAAAAACCGCTGGCGTGTTACACAGCCCAAAGGGCATAACGAGGTATTCATAATGCCCGTCTCTTGTGTTAAACGTGGTTTTCCACTCGTCACCCTCCCTTATCCAGATCAGATTGTAGGCACCCCTGAGATCCAACTTGGTAAAGATGGAGGCCTCTTTCAATCTGTCAAATAATTCAGAGATTAAGGATAAGGGGTAAGGGTTCTTAATAGTCACCATGTTTAAACCTCGATAGTCGATACAAGGTCTTAACGTACCATCTTTTTTGGTAACGAAAAAGAATCCTGCCCCAGCTGGAGATGAGGACTTCTGAATTAATCCCCTCTCAAGGTTCTCAAAGATATACTCTGACATGGCCTGGGTCTCAGGGATGGACAGAGGATAAGTAAGACCCCTGGGCAGCTTTGCTCCAGGAACAAGGTCAATGGCACAGTTAAAGGACCTGTGAGGAGGAAGTACTTCAGCCGATTTCTTACAGAAGACATCTTGGAAATCGCTATAAGCAGCGGGAAGAGCAGAGGAAACTGAAGTGGTAGCAACAGGAAGTCTCTCTTTAGGGACAGCCTTGCATAGGCAGGATGAGAAACAAGAGGAACCCCAAGCCAGTATCTGCCCGGAAGTTCCATTCAATGTGTGGGGAATGGAGCTGTAATCAGGGAAGACGAAATACGATGGAAGTTGAGGCCTTAGGTAGAACAAGGAAGGATATCTCCTCCTGATGGAGTATTCCAACAGACATCTTAACCGGAAGGGTCTGGAAGCAGATGGGCCCTCCTGGAAGAACGGTGCCATCGATCACCGAGACCACCAATGGAGTGGCCAGAGGCGAAAGGCCAAGCTTCATGGAAGAAGCCGTTCTCCAGTCCATAAAATTGCCCGCAGCTCCAGAATCGAGAAATGCCAGGACCGAAAGAGAGGAAGTGCCGGTGTGAAGGAACACCGACAGCTCGAGACGCGAAGGTGAGGTTTCTGGGTCCAATACTCCACCTTCCAGACGTATTAGACCCTAGCGTTTCCCGGGCGCAGCGAGCAAGTGTCACGAAGGTGACCTTTGCCCCCACAGTAAAGGCACAGGCCCAAGGCTCTGCGCCTAGCACGCTCCTCGGGAGATAGCCTGGTCCGGCCCAGCTGCATGGGTTCCTCAGCTGACAAGGAGTGCTCCATGGACCACAGAGAGGGGAGCTCAGGCTGACTAAGGGCCATGGGGTGCAGACGTATTTTTTCTAGGGTCCTCTCCTGGAAACGAATGTCGATCTGGCTGCACAGAGAGATCATGTCACCCACATCAGCGGAAATGGTCCTACCCGCTAATTTGTCCTTCACTCTGTCGGAGAGGCCCTGTAAGAAAGCTGCAACCAAGGCCTCGTTGTTCCAATTCAACTCGGCAGACAGAATCCGAAAATGGAGGGCATACTGGCCCACAGAAAGAGACTCCTGACGGAGGCATAAAAGGCTGAGGAGACACGACCTGGTTCCTCAAAGATGTTTCGAAAGAGTTTTAGGAAACTAGACAGGCTAGAAACCACGGGGTCACTCTTCTCCCACAGAGGGGCAGCCCAGGCTAAAGCATTGCCGGACAGGAGAGAAATAATGTAGGCCACCTTCGCCCGATCGGACAGGAAATTTTGAGGCTGAAGCTCAAAATGAATAGTGCACTGACTGAGGAACCCCCTGCAGGCTTTAGAGTCTCCAGAGTAACTGCAACGGATTGGCTGCTGCGAGCGTAACTGGAACCGATACGGCCGCAGGCCGTGGTGGGGTTTGCTGGACAGAAGATCCCAGGGAGGACTGGAGCTGGTCAAAGCAGGACGCCAAATCTTGCAGGAATCACATTACCTGTGTCTGATTAGACTCTTGTGTCTCCAGTCTGCGGACTATGCCCATGCATTGGATCATTTACAGGTAGCGGCACATCAGCCGCGTCCATTGCTGATCAAACTGTCACAACTCCAATGGGGTCTGGTGACAGGTGCGTACCACTGGAGTGCGAATCGCACCAAAGAACTGTAGTGCACCACAAGGTTGTGGACCTATGGGTGACTGCTGCTAAGTATTACCGGCTGATACGGGGAGAGGGCCCCCTAGAGCATTGACACTAAAGCTCAGGGAGCTAGTGCATCGGTTTCCCCAGGGTGCGGAATCTAAGAGCCTGTGGGTGTTCACCAGAGCCTCTAGCAGTGAGGATGGATTTGGCTGCAACTGGATACAGGTCGCGGCCCCCAGGGTCCCCTAGCTCACGCTCGGCTGGCCCCAGGTGGTAGAAGGGAAGCAGCAGCACAGGAACAGTAAGAATAGTCAGAGGAATAGCAAAGGGTCAGGGCAACCAGAAGACAGGAGAAACCAAAGACAAGCCAAAGATCGAGGTAACAGGCAAGAAAGCATAGTCAGACAAGCCATGGATCAGAACACGGATAAGACTCAGAGCAACCGAAGGAGACAATCACAGACACAAGCCAAACACAGACAAACGTTGATCAGCAATGCAGCCTTGTATTACCAGGCTTATATCCTGTTACCAATTAACCACTTACCAACCGGGCCCTTTTTTGGTTACAAGCTAAAAACTGTTTTTTTTGCTAGAAAATTACTTAGAAACCCCAAACATTATATATATTTTTTTCAAACACCCTAGAGAATAAAATGGCGATTGTTGCAATACTTTTTGTCACACGGTATTTGCGCAACGGTCTTTCAAGCGCAATTTTTTTTGGAAAAATTTCACTTTTTTGAGTTAAAAAATAAGACAACAGTAAAGTTAGCCCATTTTTTCGTATATTGTGAAAGAGGATGTTACGCCAAGTAAATAGATACCATACATGACACAGTTGAAAATTGCGCGCACTCGCGGAATGGCGACAAAGTCCGGTACTTAAAAATTTCCATAGGCAAAGCTTTAAAATTTTTTATCGGTTACCAGGTTAGAGGTGCAGAGGAGGTCTTTTGCTAGAATTATTGCTCACACTCTGGCGATCGCGGCGATACCTCACATGTGTGGTTTGAACACCGTTTTCATGTGCGGGCGCGACTCAGGTATGCGTTTTCTTTGCTGCTTGAGCTCGCGGTGATGGTGGCGCTTTAAATTTTTTTTATTTATTTATTTATTTATTTTTAACACTGTTCCTTTGAAAAAAAAATTCTGATCACTTTTATTGCTATCACAAGGAATGTAAACATCCCTTGTGATAGTAATAGATGGTGACAGGTACACTTTTTGGAGGGCTGGGGGGTCTAAAAGACCCCCCATCCCTCCTTTGCACTTCACAGTATTCAGATCGCCAAAAACGGCGATTCTGAATACTGTCATTTTTTAAAATTGGTGCCGTTAGCCACCGAGTAAACCGGAAGTGACGTTGTGACGTTGCTTCTGGAATTTGCCGAAGGAACCCGATCGGAGCCGATTCCCGGCTTCTATCAGGTCTCCTTCTAGCCGGCGGAGGCGCCGGATCGTCGCTCCGGTCTCCTGGTGGGACGGGAGGCCGGCGAAGAGCGGCGGGAGGGGGGATAACGACCGAGAGGCTCCCGAGCCAGATCGGTCATTATCCCCGGATAGCCGACCGTCCGCTCTAAAAAATGTACATAAACATTAGGTCAGCTATCAAATGAACCATCGGCAACCACTGAGAACAATGCACATTGTAGGATGTTAATTAAAAAAGCGCCCTGCACATCTCCAAAACAATTTTATAATTTCCACGTCGAAAAATAGAAAAGACTGAGATATTGGTGCCAATGACCGTACCTGGATGTTGAAAATGCAGAGAAAAAGAAAAACCAGGAGACAGCACGAAAAGAAAAGAAAAAAATATACAGTGCGGCAAAAAAGTATTTAGTCAGCCACCAATTGTGCAAGTTCTCCCACTTAAAAAGATGAGAGAGGCCTGCAATTTTCATCATAGGTACACTTCAACTATGAGAGACAGAATGAGAAAAAAAAATCCAGAAAATCACATTGTCTAATTTTTAAATAATTTATTTGCAAATTATGGTGGAAAATAAGTATTTGGTCAATAACAAAAGTTCATCTCAATACTTTGTTATATACCCTTTGTTGGCAATGACAGAGGTCAAACGTTTTCTGTAAGTCTCCACAAGGTTTTTACACACTGTTGCTGGTAGTTTGGCCCATTCCTCCATGCAGATCTCCTCTAGAGCAGTGATGTTTTGGGGCTGTCGCTGGGCAACACAGATTTTCAACTCCCTCCAAAGATTTTCTATGGGGTTGAAATCTGGAGACTGGCTTGGCCACTCCAGGACCTTGAAATGCTTCTTACGAAGCCACTCCTTTGTTGCCCGGGCTGTGTGTTTGGGATCATTGTCATGCTGAAAGACCCAGCCACATTTCATCTGCAATGCCCTTGCTGATGGAAGGAAGTTTTTACTCAAAATCTCACGATACATGGCCCCATTCATTCTTTCCTTTACACGGATCAGTTGTCCTGGTCCCTTTGCAGAAAAACAGCCCCAAAGCATGATATTTCCACCCCCATGCTTCACAGGTGTTCTTTGGATGCAACTCGGCATTCTTTCTCCTCCAAACACGACAAGTTGAGTTTTTACCAAAAAGTTATATTTTGGTTTCATCTGACCATATGACATTCTCCCAATCCTCTTTTGGATCATCCAAATGCTCTCTAGCAAACTTCAGATGGGTCCGGACATGTACTGGCTTAAGCAGGGGGAGACATCTGGCACTGCAGGATTTGATTCCCTGGCGGTGTAGTGTGTTACTGATGGTAGCCTTTGTTACTTTGGTCCCAGCTCTCTGCAGGTCATTCACTAGGTCCCCCGTGTGGTTCTGGGATTTTTGCTCACCGTTCTTGTGATCATTTGGACCACACGGGGTGAGATCTTAAGTGGAGCCCCAGATTGAGGGAGATTATCAGTGGTCTTGTATGTCTTCCATTTTCTAATAATTGCTCCCACAGTTGATTTCTTCACTCCAAGCTGCTTACATATTGCAGATTCAGTCTTTCCAACCTGGTGCAGGGCTGCAATTTTGTTTCTGGTGTCCTTTGACAGCTCTTTGGTCTTGGCCATAGTGGAGTTTGGAGTCTGACTGTTTGATGTTGCGGACAGGTGTCTTTTATACTGATAATGAGTTCAAACAGGTGCCATCAATACAGGTAACAAGTGGGGGACAGAGGAGCCTCTTAAAGAAGAAGTTACAGGTCTGTGAGAGCCAGAAATCTTGTTTTTTTGCAGGTGACCAAATAATTATTTTCCACCATAATTTGCAAATAAATTCTTTAAAAATCAGACAATGTGATTTTCTGCATTTTTTTTTCTCATTCTGTGTCTCATAGTTGAAGTGTACCTATGATGAAAATTACAGGCCTCTCTCATATTTTTAAGTGTGAGAACTTGCACAATTGGTGGCTGACTAAATACTTTTTTGTCCCACTGTATAGGGGGGAGTGAAAGAAGAGGAAGGAAGGGGAGTGAGGCCATCCCACAAAAACCTAGTCTTCCTCTGGTATTCCACTGAGTTGTGAAGCTAACAGTGTCTGGCCCCTATAGTAAAAATATGGAGTCCAAATCTTTGAGTACTTGGCCTCCTGTTCTTTTAGAGTCATGGTAAGGTTTTCCATAACCTGAATATCTGTTATTCTGGTACGCCAATGGGCAACTGTGGGAGGGCATGTACTCTTCCACAAAGCTGGAATACATGCTTTGGCTGCTGTAAGTAAATGTCTGAGTAAAGATTTCTTACATTTTTTGTTAGATAAAAGGGTGTTGTTTAGTAGATAAGCCGCAGGATTTTTATCGAGTGAAACACCTGTCAGCGTCGTAGAGCCTACATCAGTCCAAAAGCTGTTCAATTTCGGGCATTCCCAGAAGATATGCAAGAGGGTTCCCACAGATTCTCCACGGCGCCAACATGTTTCTGAAACCTGAGGATAAATCCTATATCCAGTATCTCACAAAAGTGAGTGCACCCCTCACATTTTTGTAAATATTTTATCATATCTTTTCATGTGACAACACTGAAGAAATGGCACTTTGCTACAATGTAAAGTAGTAAGTATACAGCTTGTATAACAGTGTAAATTTGCTGTCCCCTCAAAATAATTCAACACATAGCCATTAATGTCTAAACCACTGGCAACAAAAGTGAGTACACTCACATACACACACATACATATACTCTGACAAACATATTCACATACATGCATACATACACTCACATGCATACATACACACACGCTAACATATATACAGTATCTCACAAAAGTGAGTACACCCCTAAGTGACAATGTCCAAATTGGGCCCAATTAGCCATTTTTCCCTCCCCGGTGTCATATGACTCATTAGTGTTACAAGGTCTCAGGTGTGAATGAGGAGCAGGTGTGTTAAATATGGTGTTATCGCTCTCACTCTCTCATACTGGTCACTGGAAGTTCAACATGGCACCTCATGGCAAAGAACTCTCTGAGGATCTGAAAAAAAGAATTGCAGCTCTACATAAAGATGGCCTAGGTTATAAGAAGATTGCCAAGACCCTGAAACTGAGCTGCAGCATGTTGGCCAAGACCATAAGTGGTTTAACAGGACAGATTCCACTCAGAACAGGCCTCACCATGGTCGACCAAAGAGGTTGAGCGCACGTGCTCTGCGTCATATCCAGAGGTTGTCTTTGGGAAATAGATGTATGAGTGCTGCCAGCATTGCTACAGAGGAAGAAGGGGTGGGGGGTCAGCCTGTCAGTGCTCAGACCATACGCCACACACTGCATCAAATTGGTCTGCATGGCTGTTGTCCCAGAAGGAAGCCTCTTCTAAAGATGTTGCACAAGAAAGCCCGCAAACAGTTTGCTGAAGACAAGCAGACTAAGGACGTGGATTGCTGGAACCATGTCCTGTGGTCTGATGAGACTAAGATAAACTTATTTGGTTCAGATGGTGTCAAGCGTGTGTGGCGGCAACCAGCTGAGGAGTACAAAGACCTGTGTGTCTTGCCTACAGTCAAGCATGGTGGTGGGAGTGTCATGGTCTGGGGCTGTATCAGTGCTGCCGCCACTGGGAAGCTACAGTTCATTGAGGGAGCCATGAATGCCAGCATGTACTGTGGCATACCAAAGCAGAGCATGATCCTCTTCCTTCAGAGACTGGGCCGCAAGGCAGTATTCCAACATGATAACGACCCCAAACACACCTCCAAGACAACCACCGCCTTGCTAAAGAAGCTGAGGGTAAAGGTGATGGACTGGCCAAGCATGTCTCCAGATCTAAACCCTATTGAGCATGTGTGGGGCATCCTCAAATGGAAGGTGGAGGAGCACAAGGTCTCTAACATCCACCAGCTCCATGATGTCAGTGGCAACCTGTGAAGCTCTGGTGAACTCCATGCCCAAGAGGGTTAAGACAGTGCTGGAAAATAATGGTGGCCACACAAAATATTGACACTTCGGGCCCAATTTGGACAATTTTACTTAGGGGTGTATTCACTTTTATTGCCAGCGGTTTAGACATTAATGGCTGTGTTTTGAGTTATTTTGAGGGGACAGCAAATTCACACTGTTAAACAAGCTGCACACTCACTACAAGCTGTATACTTACTACTTTACATTGTAGCAAAGTGTCATTTCTTCAGTGTTGTCATATAAAAAGATAGAATAAAATATTTACAAAAATATGAGGGGTATATTCACTTTTGTGAGATACTGTAGCTTAGCAGGGGTTCTGTACCACTGTGTGAGAAGCTTATAACCTCCCTCCTGATATCTGCTTGCCAGAGAGGCTTTATGTACAAAAAGTATAATTTTGTCTTTCTGAGGTTGAGAGAAGGTTACCTGCAGGTTGCCTTCCCATTGTTGTAAAAAAGTAAAGATCCCCTCTTAACAAATCCATTCAAGAGGGGTTAGTTGCCGTAGGCTTTGATGTTCCTCGGGTAATGAACGTAGGCATGCACTCAATTGTGCCCTTTGTAAGACACCCAAATCAGTGTGGAAGTGGGCCTCCTGTTCTTTGTTGGACATAAGTTTATCCACTATTGTGAAATGTAAACATCTGAAACACATTCTGCCACCGCAGCGCTGCAAGTTTCTGGTCTATCAGGCCTGGCCAGAATTCATTGATCCCTAACACTGGTGCAAGGGGACTCGGGGAGGGAGAAAAAGTAGGCATCATTTAAACAGGTGGTTAGCTACTCGTAGAGGTGTGGGGTGCAAAGTAATTGCCTCAGGACAAGTTGGCATAGGGGACCAAGGTATGCCTGCTAAAACAGAATCCACTGTCGCTTGTTTAAGTTCTACCCACAGTTTAGGTTCGGAGATTACACACCACTCCATTATTCTAGTAAGATGAGAGGCCTCATAGTATCTAACCGTATGGGAGCGTATATGGGAGTTCGACCACTTAAAATTGAATGCTTGACTCAATTGCTGTTGAGTGAGGGAAGATCTCTCAATCCCCATTGTCTCTGACTTACTGTAATTGATTTTATAGTTGGAGAGCCGACTATATTCACTTAGTGCTGCCAGAAGCAAGGAAGAGATACAGACGGAGACGTTATGAAGAAGATTAAATAGTCGGCATATGCTGCAAATTTATGTTCGATGCCTCTAGTCTTAATACTCTTAATATCCGGATGGGCTCTGATGGTTCTCAAGAACAATTCCAGGGTGAGTACATGGATTAAAGGGGAGAGAGGGCAGCCCTGACACGCCCCGTTACATATCTGAAAGGTATCCGGGAGGACCTTGTTAACTTTCACCTTAGCAGAGGGTGTCGAATACAATGCATCCACCCACCTTTGCATATCCATCCCAAGTCCAATGTGTTCTAGTGTGTCACTTAGAAACTGCCAATCAACCCTATCAAATGCCTTTTCCACGTCCCTGGAGAAGAACACTAAGGGCAAATGAGAAGACTGTGCGTAGTGAAACGTCTTAAGACCCTTTGTGTGTTATCTCGCCCTTCCCTACATGAGACAAACCCCGACGGAGCCATGTGAACTAGAGAAGGAATATGGGGGAGCAACCTATTCGCTATGATTTTGGTGAAAAATTTTAGGTCTACATTTAAGAATGAAATGGAGCTATAACTTGCACAATGCGTCGGGTCTTTACCCTCCTTAGGAATTACCCTCACATGGGCCAGTAAGCTAGAAGCAGGGATATCGTGACCATCTTTCAAGGAGTTGTATGCTGGTACAAAACAGGGAGCCAAGAGCGCTGCAAACGTCCTATAATAAGAAAGCGTAAATCCCGCCAATATTTTTCTGGATTCTTCTGATAAATTTGATGCGGTATGGGAACCTTGGCAGGGATACCTCAACCTCCCTTCCTGATCCGTGTCTGCCTCCCGCAGGATTTTAGGTTCCTGGCGCCTTCCTCTTCTTTCTCTCCTCCTTCTTCCCCCTTTCTCTGGCTTTCTTCTTCTGTCTCTTTCTTTTTGCCTCAGGTAAACTTCTTGTTGGTTCTTCATTAGTGTTATACACGGTGGTAATATCTTGGGGCACCTGGCCCTAAGGAAGTTTTGTATCCTTTTCTTTTACAGTTGGGACAATGGAGGTCGCCCTGGGGGGGTGGCCCGGGTGCTGGCACGTGACCCCCCCATCTGGACGCAGCTTGATCCTGAATGGGGCGTCTGGGGTGGGGGTGGGCTCGGCCCGGGATTCTCTCATTCCTGTACCCTTGCTGCATTGGATTGCGACTTTCCTTGTTCATGACAACTGTTTGTAACTTCTTGAATATCTGCAGTAAGGCCTTCCCTTACTTTCCGTGTTTATTTATGTATCCGGAGTTACTGTATTATTGAAAACCCAATAAAGTCTTTTCAAAATAAATAGAAAGCGTAAATCCATCTGGGCCTAGCACTTTGCCCTTTTTCATGTACTTTAGCACCACAAGGAATTCATCCATCGAAATAGATCTATCCAGATCAGTCGCTATAGCCTCGGATAAGGATGGCATACCTGAGGACACTAAGTATTGTCGGATCTGATCGCGGGCCGCATCACTCGTATTAGGCAAAGTTTAGTCTGTCAGGTTATATAAAGATGTATAATATTTTCAAAATGTCTTAGCAATGGCAGTCGAGGTTCTAACCAATTTGTTATTATTGGTTTTGAGTTGAGAAATATAAGTACGTGCCCTGGTAGACCGTAGTGCATTTGCCAGAATCCTGCCAAGTTTATTACTGAACCCATCTGCACCGCACCAACTGTGCCTTAGCTTTTTCCATAAGCACAGAATTCAGTTTATCTCTCAGGTCAGAGAGTCTATCTTCCACCGGTTGGGCAGACAAGGTCTTATGAACCTGTTCCAACTTGTTGATGTTCCGGAGCAGAGTGTGAATCTGGTCAGACAGTCGTTTTTTTTACGGTGGGTCCCCAATTTAACCACTTCCCTACCGCCGTATGCAGAATGATGGCCGGGAAGTGGTTTTGTTATCCTGACTGGGCCTCATATGACGTCTAGTAGGATAACAAGCCAGCGTATGCCTGCTGGGGTGTGCAGCGCGGCGATCAGTGGCGTGGTCTGACACACCGCATCTCCGATCGTGGTAAAGAGCTTCTGTCAGAAGCTCTTTACCATGTGATCAACTGTGACGAATCACAGCTGATCACAGTATAAACAGGAAGAGCCATATAGCGGCTTTTCCTCTACTCACGTCTGCAGACGCGAGTAGATGAGAGTTGATCGCTGGCAGGGGGGGTCTGCACTGATTGTTCATCAGTGCAGCCCCCCTATGGATCGCCACCCAGGACCACTGGGGAGCCCACCGAGGACCGAAAAGGGAGCCCAACCAGGGACCACCAAGGAAAGCCCACCCAGGACCATCAGGGAGCCCATCCTAACCACCAGGGGGCCCACCCTAGACCACCAGGTAAGGGGCACAATGCCCAACATGGATGGCACTCAGTGCCTATTTCAGATGCCACCCAGGACCACCAGGGAATGCACACTTTACAGTGCCCTCTATTAGTGTCACCTATCAGTACCCACCAGTGCCACTAATCAGTGCCCACCAGTGCCATCTATCAGTGCCACCTATCAGTGCCCATCGGTGCCACTTATCAGTGCCCAGTGACACCTATCAGTGCTGCCTATGAGTTCCCATCAGTGCTACATATCAGTGCCACCTATCAGTGTCCGCCAGTGCCACCTATGAGTGCCCATCAGTGCTGCATATAAGTGCCTCATCATCAGTGCCCTTCAGTGCCACCTCATCAGTGCCAATCAGTACTGTCTCATCAGTGCCCGTCAGTGATGGAGAAAATGTACTTATTTACAAAGTTTTGTGACAGAAACAGAGAAAAACATTTTTTTTTCCAAATTTTCTGTCTTTTTTTATTTTTAGCGCAAAAAGTAAAAACCCCAGAGGTGATCAAATACCACCAAAAGAAAGCTCTAGTTGTGGGAACAAGATGATAAAAACTTTGTTTGGGTAGAGCGTTGCATGACCGCGCAATTGTCATTCAACTGAAAGCTGAAAATTGACCTGGGCGGGAAGGGGGGTAAGTGCCTGGTATTGAAGTGGTTAATGAACGATCCCCGCATCACACATTTGTGGGCATCCCAGAGTATCAGGGGAGATATTTGATCAAGAAATAGGAGGTCAGGTCTGTAGTTAATTGAGTTTTATAGGATGGATCCTTCAGGAGGGACTCATTAAGCCACCAGTGCCCTTCACGTGGTGCTCCTCTACCCAGTTCCAGGGAACAATGAGCTGGTGCATGATCTGATATAGTGAAGGAACCTATCCCAGCCGACGAGAGAAGGGGAAGAGCATTCTGTGACAGAAATATATACTCAAGTCTGGTATAGGTTATGTAAAGCGAGAGAAAAAGTATAGTCCCTTTCTCAGAGATTAAGGGATCGCCAACTATCTATCAATTGGTGATCGTGCAGCAGAGTCTTAAGCTTCCTCAGTTTCAATAGTGATAGGCAGGAAGCCCCCCGACGCATCTAGATGTGGGTCCAGGGCTTGGTTCCAGTCGCCCCCCACCAACAGAATGCCCTCCTTGTGTTGTTCCAGTAACTCTAAAGCATGGGATCAGAGCAGAGATTTGGCTCTCATTCGGTAGGTACAGACATGTTAGGGTGACCTTATGCTCCCAGATGAGCCCCTTAACTATTAGGAAACGGTTTCCCTCTTTTTAAATTAGTTTCCTGTAGGAACACTATTTGAGATCTGAACCTCCATAGCTCCGCTAACAGTTTAGTATGTTTTTCTGGACCATTGAGTCCTTTCACATTATAAGAAGTCACAGCTATTCAAGTCATAATCAGATCCTTCGGAAGATCCAATCCTGGAATGGCCTATCACTGGGGATAGGGGGAGGGGGGAAGGGTGGGGTGGGAAAAAAAAGGGAGAAAAAGAGAACACAACCAAGAAAGTACAAGAAAAGGCAGACCATGAGATATGAATGGCAGAGACTCTAGAAGCATCTAGAGAGAGAGAGAGAGAAGAGGCAGAAGAGACTGCTGACAAGATGCGACTCGTGGATCCCGTCAAGGAGAAATAGAAAATAGAACCAGGCTTCTGGTTACCCTCCTGTAGAGGAGAAGCGTGTATGGTGGGGAAGTTGACAACCACGGCAGTGCACTTAGATGTGTAGACTTTAGAGATGGATTCTCATCGCTAATATACGTTTGACTGACCAACCCCCACCCAAACACACCCGAATACCCAGCGCCCGAAGTATCTTCAAGAACATACATTAACTTTAGGTGGCATAGTAGAACTAATAAAAAAAAAACAAAAAAAATCTCGCTCATGTCAAAGGGATAAGCGTGCATGAGCCGGACCTCCTCTCCGTTCACCAGTGTCTACCAGTCCCCAGAACCACATCACCACTATCTATACCATCTGGACATGCAGCCTCTACATACATCCGACAAAGGAGTAAAATATAAGATCACACCATATCGACTCCCGTGATCCAAATCAACCCTGGCTGTTGACGTGACCCTTCTGAGACACCCCAAGAGCCAGTCCCACAGAAGCACATCCCCGAAACAGCCCAGCATAATATTATAACAACCAAACACCTGGACAATATCAACCTTGAGACTAGCTCACTAGAGTAGGGGGCTAATAGTCCGCCAGCCAGAGGCCCCCAGCACAAGGCTACAGCCCGTTCCTCGTGAACGTGCATGTAAAGAATGCCTCATCCTGGTAACAACTCTACCCGGCAGACCAGACATCCACAGGAGAATCCGGGTGCCAACTCTACCCGGCAGACCAGACATCCACAGGAGAATCCGGGTGCCAACTCTACCCGGCAGACCAGACATCCACAGGAGCCGCAGGAGGCACCCCATATGACACATTTCCCCATAACCTCCCTTATTAACCTTAGTAAACACTCCCACCTCAAAGCTAAAAACAAGGAAGGAACATAGGTGTTAGAGCAGAGTAAAGTCAGTGTCTGTAGTTGAGTGTGCCCCTGGATGGTCAAGTTGGCTACATTCAGAGGTCCTGGCCTCATTTCTATTCCCTACCAGTAACACCGTTCTCTCGGCTCAGGAGTATGGTATAGCAGTCAAGAATGTGCAGTCAATGAATTCATCCATTACCTGTACTCCATTGGCCGGGGAGGTGCTAGTAGAGAGTTCTCAGCCCTGGGCCATGGCTCACAAAAAAGTCCCAGTGGGCAAACATGAAACACAAGAAGAAAAACAAAACATACGTTGCTCCAGATACAACGGTATGGAATGGGAACTAGCCCAGTCAGGTTCCATTATCGTCAGAGCGTACCCGGGCTGAGGTTTCAGTAAGCCTCGGTGATACAGAGTATGACGACATAAATCTGGAAAGAGATATATCTGGACTTCATCGAAGTCCAGTGGCCCTTTCTGCCAGGCTACCCTCATGATTGCTTCCTCTTAGGCTCGATTCACATCAATGCATTTTGCTTTTCAGCATTTTTTCAGTTTTTTGCTGTGCTTTCTGCGTTTTTTGCCGCAATTTTGCCGCGATTTTGCCGTGATTTGCATTTTGCTTTTCTTATATTGAATTTTTTTTTTATAAAATGTTTTTTTTGGGGGGGGAATGTTGTTGCTAGGCAGATTTAAAACGCGAATTGCGGCAAAATCGAGGTAAAACGCGGTAAAAAAGCAGCACTTGCGTTTTTCATGCTTGCCCATTGAAGTCTATTACATGCAAAACGCTGCTTTTTGCATGAAAAAAAGTCCCTGACCCTTTCCAAAAACGAAGAGGCACAAAAATGCATTGATGTGAACATGTTCCATAGGAACCTATGTTAAAAAAAATCCCTGCATTTCTGCAAGCTGCAAAATGCATCAAAAAACGCACTAGTGTGAATGGTGCCTTACTGTGAAGAAATGGACCCAACATAATACATCTCAGGGAGCTTCCTGCGAAACAGCTCTCATTGCTGGCACTCTGTGGACGCGGTCAATTTCAATGGCAGTCGTCAGAGGGTCTCCCAATAGTTACTTGAAAGTTGCCATTACAGATGCATGGAGATCTGTCCCCATCGTTGCCTCGGGGATACCATTTAGCCTTATATTGCTCCTCCTACTGTGGTTCTTGGCATCCTCCATTTGTAGTTGCATTGCGATTAGGCACTGCTGATAGAAGCCAAGCTGAGTCTCCAGTGCGTCCATGCGGGAGGTATGTTGTTCTTCCAGGGTCTGCACACACAGCTCAACAGCCTGTGCACCAGATCTGAGCTCCTCTATGTCTTCATGCAGGGCTTCTGTACATTGCCCCAGCATGCTTTGAATGTCAGCCTTTGTAGGCAGGGCCTGGAGAAGCTGCCTGATATCTGTCAGGATGCAGAGCATCCAGCAAGGGTAAACAGATCAATTGGCTGCACCTAAAGGAATCAGGACCATACGGATAAATTAAAAAAAATATGTTTTATTTATGAAAATGACACACTTCCAACACCAAACACCAGTAAACATAAAACAAGCAAGTGAAAGATAATTGAAACACAGAAAACCCAAAAATAACCACCTATCTAACTAACTACAAATGTAGGAACACACATATAAGCAAACAGGGGGCATCAGAAAAGGGGAACAGGGAGCCAGGTTACTGGGAGCAGACAGGAGTACGGAAGCAGGGAGCAGGTTCCAGGCCACTGGGACAGGATTCAGAATCACGGATGCAGGACTAGAACGGATCGCACACAGGCAGGGACAGGCTTGCAGAGGAAACACTGAAGAATTGGGACTGGGTGCAAGGTGGGCTTATATTGTCCCAGCAGTCCCATCAGGTGTAGCCTAACGACCTGTATACTCCATCTGCTTGGAGACACCCGCTGGTGGCCAACAAAACTACACCCTTTGGTTCTCCATACAACAGTGCCACCAGCAGGTGACTCGAGCAACTACACAGGTCCTGACAGTTTCCCCCTTAACCACTTACCAACCGGAAGGTTTTGCAGCTTTAGGACCAGAGCTCTTTTTGCGATTCGGCGCTGCGTCGCTTTGACTGACAATTGCGCGATCGTGCGACATTGTACCCAAACAAAATTTGCGTCCTTTTTTTCCCACAAATAGAGCTTTCTTTTGGTGGTATTTGATCGCCTCTGTGTCATTTCTTATCGCCGCTATAAACAAAAGAAGAGCGACCATTTTGCAAAAAAACCCAAATTTCTTACTTTTTGCTAAAATTCTAATCCAAAAAAAAATATAAAAAAAACATTTTTTTTCACTGTTTTTGGCCGATTTATATAATTCCTCATATTTGCGATAAAAAAAATTGCAATCGGCGTTTATTGATTGGTTTGCGCAAAAGTGGCCGCGTTTACGGATGATGAGAATTCATTTCTGGGGTTTTTTTTTTTTATTTTTTACTAGTAATGGCGGCGATCTGCGATTTTTAGCGGTAATGCAATATTGGGGGGGACATGTCAGAACATTTTGACACTTTTTTGGGACCAATGACATTTATTCAGCGATCAGAAATTTAAATGTCCACTGATTACTGTATAAATGTCATTGGCAGTGAAGGGGTTAACCTGCAGGGGGAGAGCTAGGGGTTAATAGTGTTCCCTGGGTGTGTTCTTACTGTGGGGTGGTTGGGCTAACATGGGCATGAGAGATCTAACTGATCCCAGTGACAGGGATCAGTAGATCTCTCATGCCCCACTGACAGGGCGGGGAACCGCCGTGTTTACATCGGCGGTTCCCCGTTCTTTTCCCTGTAGCCGCTCATCGCGGCTCGCCGGTGGACATCGGGTCCGCCCGAGCCGCGGGCACACTCCCCAGGATCAGGCTCTGGATCAATGGGCTGGGCAGTAGGCACCGGATCAGTGGACACCGGGTCATGAGGCGCTGGATCACTGGGCACAGGATCAGCAGGCACTGGATCATTAGGCTGGGCAGTAGGTACCGGGTCATCAGGCATTGGAGCAGTGGGCACTGGGTCATCAGACACTGGATCAGCGGGCACCGGGTCATCAGGCACTGGATCAACAGGCAATGGGTCATCAGGCACTGGATCAGGGGTCACAGGGTCATAAGGCACTGGATCAGTGGCCACAGGATCATCAGACACTGGATCATCAAGCACTGATTCAGCGGGCTGGGCAGTAGGCACTGGGTCATCAGACACTGGATCAGCGGGGATTGGGGCCAATTAGGTGAGGGTGTGTCTTGTTGTGGGCGTATACCTGGGAGTAGACTCTTGGGAAGCATGCATATAAAACAAATGTGTAACCTTCCTTGAGGAGACTAGACATATGTGGCTTAGGCTCTGAGGAAGAGGGTCCTTCCCTCGAAACGCTTTAGCCAGTATGTCTCACCATCCAGTTCATCTGTGATCCTGGGTCCCGATTTGGATTTGAATTGTATCGTATTGCGGAGTACCCTATATGCTTATTTTACATGGTTGTATGTGAGTATAACCTTTGCTGGTTTTACAAAAAAAAATTTGTAAAATACCTGTGGTAATGCACAAGGTCGGTGCGCCTTCCTTTTGTATATTTCAGTCCCAAGAGCACCCATTGTTCTGAGGAAGGCTGCAAGACGCTTGGCACCCCATAGACAGTGACTTGCACAACACACCCAAAGGCTGAGCACCTGAGCGCAGGAGTGTTGCAGTTATTACTGGATCAGCAGGCACAGGGTCATCAGGCACTGGGTCAATGGGCTGGGCAGTAGGCACCGGGTCATCAAGCACTGGATCAGTGGGCACCGGGTCATCAGGCTTGGCAGCGGGCACCAGGTCATCAGGCTGGACAGCAGGCACTGGGTCATCAGCCTGGGCATTGGGCACCAGGACATCAGGCTGGGCAGTGGGCACTGGGTCATTCATCACCAGGTCAGCGGGCACCGGGTCATCAGGCTGGGTAGCGGTCACCGGGTCATCAGGCTGGGCAGCAGGCACCAGGTCATCCATCACCAGGTCAGTGGGCACCAGATCATCAGGCTGGGTAGCGGGCACCGGGTCATCAGGCTGGGCAGCAGGCACCAGGTCATCCATCACCAGGTCAGTGGGCACCGGGTCATCAGGCTGGGCAGCGGGCACTGGGTCATCAGGCTAGGCAGCAGGCACTGGGTCATCTGGCTGGGCAGTAGGCACGGATCATCAGGCTGGGCAGCAGGCACCGGGTCATCCATCACCAGGTCAGCAAGCACCAGGTCACCAGGCTGGGCAGCGGGCACCGGGTCACCAGGCTGGGTAGCGGGCACCAGGTCACCAGGCTCGGCAGTGGGCACCGGGTCATCAGGCTGGACAGCAGACACTGGGTCATCTATCACCAGATCAGCATGCACCAGGTCATCAGGCTGGGCAGCAGACACCGGGCCATTAGGCTGGGCAGTGGGCACCGGGTCATCATACTGAGCAGCGGGCACTGGGTCATCAGGCTGGGCAGCGGGCACCGGATCAGTAGGCTGGGCATCAGGAATGGAATCAGACTAGGCAACAAGAACTGGCTCATCAAGCTGGGCATCAGGCATTGGATCAGCAGGCACTGGAATAGTAGGCTGGGCAGCAGGCATGGCAGCGGGCACCGGAACAGCAGGCTGGGCAGCGGGTACCGGAATAACAGGCTGGGCAGCAGGCATGGCTGCGGACACTGGAACAGCAGGCTGGGCAGTGAGCACTTGAGCAGCAGGCTGGGCAGCAGCAGGCATGGCAGTGGGCACTGAAACAGCAGGCTGGGCAGTGGATACTAGAATAACAGGCTGGGCAGCAGGCATGACAGCGGGCACTGGAACAACAGGCTGGGCAGCGAGCACTGAGTCATCAGGCTGAGCAGTGGACACCAGAATAACAGGCGGGGCTTCACAAACAGGATCAAACAGGGCATCAGGAATGGGACCACCTGGCAGGGCATCAGGAACAGGATCAGTGAAGTCAAATTGATTAGCCAACAAAGAGTCCATAGGGCCAAACTGGGTGATGGACAGAGAACCAGTACAGTCAGGTGGAATAGTGACAGGCAGTTCAGCAGCAGAAGGTTCAATTTCCATGGGTCAATCCAATGTGGCAGGAATGGTGGCAGGCCTGGCTGTAGCAATTGGAACCATGGTGGGTTGGACTGTAGTGGTTGGCTTAGAGGCAGACTGTAACGGATTGGCTGGTGTGGTAGTAGACTGGAACACATCAGCTGATGTGGATGCAGGATTGGATAGTGGCAGCATAGTGCGGGTTGGGAAAGATTTCCATTTCTTTTTTGGTTTAGTTACTGAAATTCTGTATGTGGATGCAGAGTTGTGTGTAGGGTGTGCAGCTGATGGCAGAGAAGGATGGGAGGATGGTAAAAAAGAGGGAGCAGTTGCTGAGGGGATTTCTGTGGGATAGTTGCAGGCAGTGGAGAGGAGGTAGATGGATTAAAGGCAGGGAAGGTGCAGCAGGTGGAAACAGGGTACTGATACTTAGTTGGTAGCAGAGAATATTGTGCTGCAACTGTGGTTGCTGTGGGTGATGAAGGAAAAGGCATTTGAGCAGGCAGGGGTCTAGCCACAAGAATGGGTGGTTGCAGGCTGACAGAGGCTGAATGCAATATATTAGACCATGCCTGTAATAATGGTTGCACAAAATTCACTTTACATGCTGCCTGTCTGACCAGAGATTGTACTGAATTAATACATTCTATTAGCATCTGTTGGGAGCATGCGGAGTAGTGTTCCAAGAAAAAGACTGAGTCATCTTCCCACAACCAAACCAAGGACTCCACCTGATTCACACTGAAAGGAGGGGTAAAGTCATCACCACCACTAGGGACACCAGACAAAGCTAACTCTGCACAAATTTGAATGAGTGGCTGAATTTTTTTAAACAAAAATCTGCCTTGGTCAACAAACGTGTGTGCAATATGAATGCAATCCAACAATTGCTCCCTAGTCTGCTCTTTCAAAATTTGGCAGCAGTAATCCCTGTCTTCTGTTACCAGAAGTGAGAAATACAAAATCTCCTCAAAGTGCATCGTGCAGCAATTAGCAAATGCTTAGACCTGATTCCAAGGTGCAGCCGATCTGATTTGTATGGCTTCAGTGTTATGTCAGGATGTAGAGCATCCAGCAAGGGTAAACAGATCAATTGGCTGCACCTAAAGGAATCAGGACCATATGGATAAATTAAAAAAATATGTTTTATTTATGAAAATGACACACTTCCAACACCAAACACCAGTAAACATAAAACAAGCAAGAGAAAGATAATTGAAACACAGAAAACCCAAAAATAACCACCTAACTATCTAACTACAAATGTAGAAAACACACATATAAGCAAACAGGGGGACATCAGGAAAGGGGAACAAGGAGCCAGGTTACTGGGAGCAGACGGGAGTACGGAAGCAGGGAGCAGGTTCCAGGCCACTGGGACAGGATTCAGAATTCCGGATGCAGGACAAGAACGGATCGGACACAGGCAGGGACAGGCTTGCAGAGGAAGCACTGGGACTGGGTGCAAGGCGAGCTTATATAGTCCCAGCAGTCCCATCAGGTGTAGCCTAACGACCTGTATACTCCATCTGCTGGGAGACACCCGCTGGTGGCCAACAGAACTACACCCTTTGGTTCTCCATACAACAGTGACACCAGCAGGTGACTCAAGCAAGTACACAGGTCCTGACAATATCTGCATCCTCCGAGGAGACAGAGCGCTCTAGGCTATGCAAATCCAGGGATTTAGCTGGAGGACTCATCGGCGGTATTACCGGAGTGAGTATGGGGGATTATGGATGTGTTGTTGTGTTATCCCTTGCCACCGATAGTGCCTGCCCTGTGGAGGGACCGGGAGTCTGTCCAAGCCCACGATCCTGCTGAGCATAATGAGTAGGCGCCATCTTCGATCTGGCTGCCGATGGGGCCTCGTTTCTTACCGACAGGTAGCAGGTGATATATGGGTGGTCGGGTGTGCTTTAAGATTGGGAGGATCTGCCCTTCTTCGACATGGGGTGATCAGGTTAATAGGTGGGGTAGAATCTGCTGGAATCCTCTACTGCTGCATAGAGCTCAGCCAAGGTGCTGCTCCACACTGTCATGGTCAAGCCACGCTCCCCCTCTGTATCTTCACTGCCACTCATTACCGATCTTTGGGTTGCTCCTTGATTACATTTCTGATTGATCTTGACCTGCAACTACTTGTTACCAACCTTTGGCTTGTGTACCCACTACACTTCTGCTTGATCTCTAACTGTTACCTTTGTTACCAGACCCTGGCTTGATCACCTCCTGGTGGGGCGATACTAAGGACCTAGACCTGGCACTAGCACACAGCAAAACCCATCTCCACCACTAGGAGCTCTGGTGAAGACCATTTATTGCTTAGGCCCCATGCCTCGGATGAGCCCCCATTACCCACCAGGGAGACCTGCTGGTGCAGTTATCCTGCTGGTTTCTGTGTGAACCTTTCCACTGCTATATCTACTGGCCTCTGAGCCTGACCCCTGGCAATGACACCTACATTACAAGATCTGGAGGGCTAATAACACCTCCTAAGTCAGACATGATATCTATTACATATTTGGATTCTAATAGATTGTAATTTAATTCTGTGCAATAATTTGTGTGTCCCAGATTTTGAAACCTTGTCATATGGAAATATTGATGTATTTATTATAGTTGGTAGTAAGAGTCTGTTGGTAGGAACATGGTAAAACACTCTCCAGCCCCCTTCACTACACGCACCCTTTGACTGGGTATAGTTAGAGTTGGAATGGCCTCTCAAGGCACAAGAAAAGCTACTGCATAGGTAGGGCTGAGCTTTATTTTGTATTGAAATTACTAAAGATACTGTGAGTCACATTTCTGAGGGCGTATTTCTCTGCTTCATTAGATTGGACTTACTCTGCAAGTGAATCAGGCTCTGCATTGAACCAAAGACTAGGCAAAGTTTACTTAGCTATTTTTAACTTATTTTAACTGTATTGTTGCTTATCTCTGTTTTGTGACTTTTCTGTAAAAAAAAATGTCATGCAATTTTTTTTCTTCTTCTTTCTAAAATAATATTCAAACTCGTTATGCTAAATCTATGAATGACCTAATTAAAAATTAAATAACTTTGGACTCTTTGAATAAACTATCATACTGTAAACTCAGTTACATTCCTGTCTGAGTGTGGTAGTGAGTGAAAAAAGCAGACTGTGAACAGTGTATGTTTCCATTAAAACATGTGGGGACAACTAGAGTGTGTGTGTGTGTGTGTGTGTGCATAAAGGCTTAACTGCTTAGTGAACCAGTCCCACTCTCTGGTACTTAGATTGTTGTCCCAGGACAGGAAAACACTTCACATTCTGGTTACAGCGTTGGGATCTAATAGTGTAATCATCACTCCTTGTTTTTTTCCATTTACTTCCTGTCTTGTTTTAAGAACAGGATGTGAGGAGAAATCTCCCCAATGGGACAAAGACAGAAAACAAATAACATAGTTACATAGTTAATCTGGTTGAAAAAAGACACAAGTTTATCCAGGTCAACCAATAGAAGGGATAATAGAAGGGATAAAAAAATTATGCAATCCTATATACACAATCCTATACCCACAGTTGATCCAGAGGAAGGCAAAAAATAAAGCATGATCCAATTTGCTCCAGCAGGGGTAAAAATTCCTTCCTGATCCCCCGAGAGCAATTGGATTTTCCCTAAATCAAATCTTTACCTATAAACAGGGGCGTAACGATAGGGGTTGCAGGGGTTGCAATTGCAACCGGGCCCCATGGTCCAGGGGGCCCATGTGCCTCCCTTGTACACCTGAATAGGAGGGATGGCGGGGGTGGCATTTAGAGGACCCAATCTCCCCCATTTTCCTCTATCCAGTTTACTTGTCTTCTGCTGTTCCCAGGGCCCCTGTGTGCTTCCCTGGTCCCCCTGGGGCCTGCTGCAGAACTTGTGAAAGGGCCCCACTGCAGTACCGTAATAAAGGGACCCACAATAGGAGTAAAGGGCCCCAGGATCAGTGGGAAGAGGGAAGGGCCCTGGCCAGGGGTCGGGGGGCCCTTCATAATTTCTTGCACCGGGGCCCTGAAGGTTCTAGTTACGCCTCTGCCTATAAATGTTAGTATTCAGTTATATGTGTATCTAGGAAAGAATCCAGGCCTTTCTTAACCAGTTCAGATCCGCGCTATAGCCGAAAGACGGATACAGCGCGGATCTGAATTGCCCGGTGGACATTCATGGACATCCGCCCTTGTGCACGATCTCGGCGCGCACCCACAGGCGACAGCAGCGCATGCGCAGCCGCCGCACGCTGCGTGGGCGTGCCCGCGGGTCAGGCAGACTCGATGTCCGCTCGTGACCTGCGATCGCCTGTCAGAGCTTCAGAACGGGGAACCGCCAATGTAAACACGGCGGTTCTCCGTTCTGTGAATGGGGACATAACAGATCTACTGTTCCCTGTCACTGGGATCAGTTAGATCTGTTATGTCCCTGCCAGCCCCACCCCCACACAGTTAGAACATGCCTAGGGAACACAGTTAACCCCTTCACTGCCCCCTTAGTATTAACCCCTTTACTGCCAATGCCATTTATACAGTAATCAGTGGACATTTAAATTTCTGTTCGCTGTATAAATGTCATTGGTCCCAAAAAAGTGTCAAAAATGTTCGACATGTCTGCCCCAATATCAAAGTCCCGATAAAAATCGCAGATCGCCGCCATTACTAGTAAAAAAAATAAAATAATAAAAACGCCATAAATCAATTCCCATAGTTTGTAGACACGATAACTTTTGTGCAAACCAATCAATATACGCCGATTGCAATTTTTTTTTACCAAAGATATGTAGAAGAATATATATCAGCCAAACCCAATGAATAATTTTTTTTTAATATTTTTTTGGATTTGTGTTATAGTAAAAAGTAAAAAATATTGTTCTTTTTTCAAAATTGTCGCTCTTTGTTTATAGCACAAGAAATAAAAACTGCAGAGGGGATCAAATACCACCAAAAGAAAGCTCTATTTGTGGGAAAAAAATGATAAAAATTTTGTTTGGGTACAAGGCCGCACGACCGCGCAATTGTCATTCAAAATGCGACAGCGCTGAAAGCCTAAAATTGGTCTGGGCAGGAGGGGGGTTTAAGTGCCCAGTAAGCAAGTGGTTAAAGTGGTAGTGTACTCTGTTACACCACTTATACCTACAGGTAAGCCTATATTAAGGCAAACCCAGAAGGAAGAACGGGGAAAGATAGAAGCCCTCCCAGTGGTGACAGTGCGGCGTAAGTTTCTTATAATGTGCTAGTATGTGATACATACTAGCACATTATGACATTGACTTGCAGGGAATTTTATTTTCTTTTTCACCAGCTGCTGTTTTACTACCACTTTAAAACAACCTGACCAGAACCGCCTCTTGAGGGAGTCTATTCCACATTTGCACAGCTCTTACTGTGAAAAAGCCTTTCCATATTTGGAGATTAAAACTTTTTCCTCTAAACGTAAAGAGTGCCCTCTTGTCCTGTGTGTGATGGCCAAAAAGTGAATAGCTCAACACCAAATTCACTATATGGAGCACTTATGTATTTGTACATGTTAATCATATCCCTCCTTAATCACTTTCTCCAGTTCCCCAATGTCTTTTTTGTGAAAAGGTGCCCAAAACTGAAACGCATATTCCAGATGAGGTCTTACTAATGATTTGTACAGGGGAAAAATTATGTCTCTCTCTCTCTGGAGCCCATACCTCTCTTAACCACTTCCTTACTGGGCACTTAAACCCCCCTCCTGCCCAGACCAATTTCCGGCTTTCAGCGCTGTCGCATTTTGAATGACAATTGCGCGGTCGTGCGACGTTGTACCCAAATAAAATTTGCGTCCTTTTTTTCCCACAAATAGAGCTTTCTTTTGGTGGTATTTGATCACCTCTGCGTCATTTCTGATCGCCGCTATAAACAAAAAATGAGCGACAATTTTGCAAAAAAGAACAATATTTTTTACTTTTTGCTAAAGTACAAATCCATTAAAAAAAATTATTCATCAGTTTTGGCCGATATATATTCTTCTACATATTTTTGGTAAAAAAAAAATTGCAATCGGCGTATATTGATTGGTTTGCGCAAAAGTTATCGCGTCTACAAACTGGGAATTGATTTATGGCGTTTTTATTATTTTTTTTTTTTACTAGTAATGGCGGCGATCTGCGATTTTTATCGGGACTGCGATATTGCCGCAGAAATGATGGACATTTTTTACACATTTTTGGGACCAATGACATTTATACAGCGATCAGAAATGTAAATTTCCACTGATTACTGTGTAAATGTCATTGGCAGTGAAGGTGTTAACCTGCAGGGGGCAGTGAAGGGGTTAAATATGTTCCCTGGGTGTGTTCTAACTGTGGGGGGGCAGGGCTGGCCAGGACATAACAGATCTAACTGATCCCAGTGACAGGGATCAGTAGATCTGGTATGTCCTCTGTCACAGAATGGGGAACCGCCGTGTTTACATCGGCGGTTCCCCATTCTGAGGCTGCTAAAAGAGATCGGCGGGTCTCGGGCGGACATCGAGTCCGCCCGACCCATGGGCACGCTCTCGCAGCGTGCGGCGCACACGCCGTCGCCAGGGGGCGCGCGAGGAGCGTGCACAGGGGACGACATCCATGGACGGTGTCCCGGCATTTCAGATCCGCGCTGGAGCCGTACTTCGGCAATAGCGCGGATCTGTAGGGGTTAATACAAAAATTACTTTGTATGCTTTGGAAACTGCTGCTTGTAATTGCTTGCTTTTATTAAGCCTATGATCTACCAGAACACCCATATCCTTCTCCACCATTGACTCCCCCAGCTGTATTTCTCCTAGTATGTATGATGCATGCATATTCTTAGCCACAAGTGCATAACTTTATATTTATCAACATTAAACCTCATTTGCCCAATTAAACAGTGCATTGAGGTCAGTTTGTAAATTTGAGACATCATGTAAGGACGTTATTCCACTGCATAGCTTGGTGTCATCTGCAAACACTGAAATTGTACTTTTTATCCCAAACCCTATATCATTTATAAATATATTAAAAAGTAAGGGGCTCAACACTGAACCTTGGGGTATACCACTGATAACCTTAGACCATTCAGAGTATGAATCAATAACCACTACTCTGAATTCAGTCTTTTAGCCAGTTTTCTATCCATCTACAAACTTATTTTTCCAAGCCTGTAGACTTTACCTTACACATTAGCCGTGTGTGGGGAACTTTGTCAAATGCTTTGGCAAAATCTAAGTATACCACGTCCACAGCCACCCCTCTGTACAAGGTTTTACTTACTCATAAAAAGAAATCAAATTTGTTTGGTAATCTCAAACCATGCAGAACTTATTACTAATGTTCACATAATGGAACGTCTGGGTAGCAGTAACCATAACATGATTTCATTTAATGTTAGCTGTAAGCAACAAACACATATGGGAAATATAAAAAACACTTAACTTCAAGAGAGCAAATTTTTCTAAGGGTGAGGGCTGCTCTCCAAGACTTACACTGGGAGGGAATAGTGGCTTTGATGAACACAGAACAGAAATGGAAATTCTTCAAAAGGACTGTATATGAACTCTCTGCAATGTACTGTGTATTCCCAAGTGTAAAAGAAAAACCTACCGTATGTGGTTCACGGCCAAAGTTAAAAAAGCTATAAATAATAAGAAAAGAGCTTTTAAAAGATAATAAAAATGAAGGAATGCAATCATTCTTTTAACCACTTCAGCCCCGGAAGGATTTTACCCCCTTCCGGAACAGAGCACTTTTTGCGACACGGCACTGCTTTATTTTAACTGACAGTTGAAGTCCTTTTTTCCCACAAATAGAGCTTTCTTTTGGTGGTATTTGATCTCCTCTGCTTTTTTTTTGTGCTATAAACAAAGAGTGACAATTTTGAAAAAAAAAAACATTTTTTTTTACTTTTTGCTATAATACATATACAAAATAAAACCCCAAAAAAGACAAATTTATTCATCAGTTTAGGCCGATATGTATTCTTCTATAGTTGTATGCAAAAGTTTAGGAACCCCTCACAATTTGCATGATTGTCATTTATAAATATTTGGGTGTTTGGATCAGCAATTTCATTTTGATCTATCAAATAACTGAAGGACACAGTAATATTTCAGTCGTGAAATGAGGTTTATTGGATTAACAGAAAATGTGCAATATGCATCAAAACGAAATTAGACAGGTGTATAAATTTGGGCACCCCAACAGAAAAATCACATCAATATTTAGTAGAGCCTCCTTTAGCAGAAATAACAGCCTCTAAATGCTTCCTATAGCCTGTAATGAGTGTCTGGATTCTTGATGAATGTATTTTGGACCATTCCTCCTTACAAAACATCTACAGTTCAGTTAGGTTTGATGGTTGCCTAGCATGGACAGCCCGCTTCAAATCACCCCACAGATGTTGAATGATATTCAGGTCTGGGGACGCCTTTTCAGAACATTGTACTTGTTCCTCTGCATAAATGCCCGAGTAGATTTTGAGCAGTGTTTTGGGTTGTTGTCTTGTTGAAATATCCAGCCCCGGCTTCAACTTTGTGACTGATTCCTCAACATTATTCTGAAGAATCTGCTGATATTGAGTGGAATCCATGCGACCCTCAACTTTAACCAGATTCCCAGTACCGGCACTGGCCACACAGCCCTACAGCATGATGGAACCTCCACCAAATTTTACTGTGGGTAGCACGTGTTTTTCTTGGAACGCTGTGTTCTTTTGCCGCCATGCATAACACCCCTTGTAACACAATCTTTGTCCAAATGTGCATTTGCATACCTTAAGCGACTCAGTTTTTGGCATGTGTGCAGAAAAGGCTTCTTTTGCATCACTCTCCCATACAGCTTCTCCCTGTGCAAAGTGCACTGAATTGTTGAACAATGCACAGTGACACCATCTGCAGCAAGTTGATGTTGTAGGTCTTTGGAGGTGGCCTGTGGGTTGTTTTTGACCGTTCTCACCATCCTTCACCTTTGCCTCTCCAATATTTTATTTGGCCTGCCACTTCTGGCCTTAACAAGAACTGTGCCTGTGGTCTTCTATTTCCTCACTATGTTCCTCACAGTGGACATTGACAGCTTATAACTCTGCGATAACTTTTTGTAGCCTTCCCCTAAACCATAATGTAGAACAATCTTTGTTTTCAGGTCATTTGAGAGTTGGTTGAGGCCCCCATGTTGCCACTCTTCAGAGGAGAGTCACAACTTGCAATTGGCCACCTTAAATACCTTTTCTCATGATTGGATGCACCCGTCTATGAAGTTCAAGGCTTAATGAGCTCACCAAACCAATTGTGTGTTCCAGTTAATCAGTACTAAGTAGTTACATGTATTCAAATCAACAAAATGACAAGGGTGCCCAAATTTATGCACATGTCTAATTTAGTTTTGATGCATATTGCACATTTTCTGTTAATCCAATAAACCTCATTTCACTACTGAAATATTACTGTGTCCTTCAGTTAGATCAAAATGAAATTGCTGATCCAAACACCCAAATATTTATAAATGACAATCATGGAAATTGTCAGGGGTTCCTAAACTTTTGCATACAACTGTACATATTTTTGGTAAAAAAAATCGCAATGGGTGTATATTAATTGGGTTGCGTAAACGTCATCGCCTTTACAAACGATGGGAATAGATTTATGGCATTTTTGTTATTTTTTTTTACTAGTAATGGCAGCGATCTGCGATTTTTATCGAGACTGCAACATTGCGGCAGACAGATCGGACGCTTTTGACACTTTTTTGGGACCAATGACATTTATACAGCGATCAGAGCTTTAAATAGCCACTGATACTGTATAAATGTAAATGACAGGGAAGGAGTTAAACTGTAGGGGGCGATAAAGGGGTTAGCTGTGTTCCCTTACTGTGTTCTAACTGTGTGGGGGCTGGGCTGGCCTGGACATGACAGATCTAACTGTTCCCGATTACAGGGAACAGTAGATCTGTGTCATGTCCCCTGACAGAATGGGGATCCACCATGTTTACATCGGCGGATCCCCGTTCTGCCTCTGTGGCGGCGTGCGCTCGCCTGCAAATTGCGCACGCGCAGCTGAAGTACAATTAAGGCAGTTTGCACAGCCAAGCCAACCTGCCGCAGTACAACTGCTGTGGCTGGTCCCCAAATAGTTAAATGTTACAAAGAATATAACAGAATATGTAAAAAGGAAATCAAGGATGCAAAAATTCAAAACGACTGATAGATTGAAAAAGATAGTAGGACAAAGCCCAAAAAAAATCTTCAACTATATTAATAGTAAAAAGGTCAGGTCTGAGCATGTAGACTCTTTACAAAATAATCTAGAGTGGGTGACTGGGGACAAATAGAAGGCAGATTTATTAAATACCTTCTTCAGCTGTGTGGGTGCAAAGGAGCATGGGGGAGCTCATGTCCATAATGGGGGTGGTAGTGACACAGCCCCAAATGATCCGCAATGGCCCAAAAGTGATATGGTCCAGAAATATTTAGACGGAATAAAGGTGGATAAAGATGGCATCCACCCACGCATCCTAAAAGAATTTAGCTCTCTCATTTCAAAGCCATTGTATCTAATTTTTAGGGACTCGTTAATGACTGGAATGGTACCACTGGATTGGTGTAGGGCCAATATGGTGCCTATATTTAAAAAGGGATCAAAGTCTTTACCAAGTAACTATAGGCCTGCTAGTTTAACTTCTACAGTTGGGAGAATACTGGAGAGTTTAATAAAAGACCACATAGGTGAGTTCTTGCTGGAAAAAAATATTTTAAGCAAAAGACAGCATGGATTCATGAAAGACAGAAGTTGTCAGACAAACCTGATTTCTTTTTATGAGGAGGTAAGTAAAACCTTAGACAGAGGGGTGGCTATGGACGGGGTATACTTGGATTTTGCAAAAGCATTTGACACAGTTCCCCACACATGGCTAATGTGTAAGGTAAAGTCTACAGGTTTGGAAAGATCAGTTTGTAAATGGATAGAAATGAAATAATTCAGAGAGTAGTGGTTAATGATTCATACTCTGAATGGTCTAAGGTTATCAATGGTGTACTCCAAGGTTCAGTGTTGGGACCCTTACTTTTTAATATCTTTATAAATTATATAGGGTCTGGGATTAAAAGTACCATTTCAGTGTTTGCAGATAACACCAAGCTATGCAGTGGAATAACGTCCTTACAGGTTGTCTCCAACTTACAAGCAGACCGCAATGCACTGTAGGGGGAGTACAACTGGGGGATCCATAGTGGAGAAGGATCTGGGGGTTTTGGTAGATCATAAGCTTAATAATAGCATGCAATGCCAAGCTGCGGTATCCAAAGTGAGCAAAGTCCTTTCTTGTATTAAGAGAGGTATGGACTCCAAAGAGATAGATATAATTTTTTCCCTGTACAAGTCATTAGTAAGACCTCATCTGTAATATGCAGTTGAGTTTTGGGCACCAGTTCACAAAAAGGATATCGGGGAACTGGAGAAAGTGCAGAGAAGGGCAACCAAACTGATAAGAGGGATGGAAGAGCTCAGCTATGTGGAAAGATTATAGGAACTGAATTTATACTCTCTTGAGAAAAGGAGATTACGGGGGTATATGATCAACATGTACAAATACATAAGTGGTCCATATAGTGAACTTGGTGTTGAGTTATTCACTTTAAGGTCATCACAGAGGACAAGGGGGCACTCTTTACGCCTAAAGGAAAAGCGATTTCGTCTCCAAATACTGAAAAGTTTCTTAACAGTAAAAGCTGTGAAAATGTGGAATAGACTCCCTCCAGAGGTGGTTCTGTCCAGCTCAGTAGATTGCTTTAAGAAAGGCTTGGATTCTTTCCTAAATCTACATAATATAACTGGGTACTAACATTTATAGGTAAAGTTGATCCGGGGAATATTCGATCTCTTCTCGGGGGATCAGGAAGGATTTTTTTCCCCTGCTGTAGCAAATTGGATCATGCTTTGCTGGGGTCTTTCGTCTTCCTCTGGATCAACTGTGGGTATAGGATTGTGTATATGGGATTGTACGATATATATATATATATATATATATATATATATATATATATATATATATATATTTTGGTTGAACTGGATGGACTTGTGTCTTTTTTCAACCTGATTAACCATGTAACTATGTTGCTTGACAACTTCTGTCTTTCATGAACCCATGCTGTCTGTTACTTAGACCCCTTTCACACTGGGGTGTTTTTCAGGCGCTTTAGAACTAAAAATAGCGACTGTAAAGCGCCTGAAAAATGCCTCTCAACGCTTCCCGGCGCTTTCACACTGAGGCGGTGCACTTGCAGGACAGGAAAAATAGTCCTGCAAGCAGCATCTTTGGGGCAGTGTGGCAGCGATGTATACACCGCTCCTCCACCGCCCCTGCTATTAAAATGAATGGGCACCGCTTTTAAAGCGCCTTAAAAGCGATTTGAAAGCAGCGATAAGCGGGCGCTGTTAACCTCTGCTGCGGGGTTAAAAGCGCCCAGCTAGCAGCGCCAAAGTGCCGCTATAACAGCTGCTAAAACTTGCGGCGCTTTACCACTACCCGCCTCAGTGTGAAAGTAGCCTTTGAATATTTTTTTTCTAACAAGAAATCATCTATGTTTTTTTTTAATAAACTCTCCAGTATCTCCCCAACTATAGAAGATAAACTAACAGGTCTCTAGTTACTTGGTAAATACTTTGATCCTTTTTTAAATATGGGCACCACATACATATTGGCCATATGCTAGTCCAGTGGTACTAGTCCAGTTATTAAAGAGTCCCTAAAAATTAGAAACAATGACTTTGAAATGATAGAGCTCAATTCTTTTAGGATCCATGGGTGTATGCCATCTGGTCCAGGTGCTTTATTCACCTTTATGCTGTCTAAATATTTCTGGTCCATATCAATTTTGAGCCATTGTGGATCATTTTGGGCTATGTCAATAACATAAGATGTTTGTAAAATCAAAACAAATAACAAAACATATATAAAACGTCCTTGGATTGACAAGGTGAATAATTCGATCTAAAAACACCCTGTGCTCATCAGAATTCGTGAATCCGTCATCAGAAGAATTAAAGGCTTACCAGACCTAGCTGGAAGCCAGGCATATAATTATCCAATTGACTCGTTTCACTGGTCCCTCAGCCTTGAAAGCACGGAATTACCAAACTCCAAAAACAGCTTGCAGAATCTGGTGTATTTAGATAGTACGTCCACTAGAGGGTAGCTCCTCCATTCATTCGTTATACCATATGATGATGGACCATATAACCAAGGAGAAACAAAGATAGTGAAGTACAGTAAATTGATTTATTCCTTAAAAATATTGCGGGTACTCACAAAAGGCAAATTGTAAAGCAGCGTGTAACGAATGAAACAACGTGTAGTAAGCCGGCTACCACGAACAAACAGGTGACATCAGCGCGCTTAAAGCGGAGTTCCACTCGTTTTTCTAGTTTATTAAAAGTCAGCAGCTACAAAAAGTGTAGCTGCTGACTTTTAATAAACACTTACTTACCTGTCTCCCGGTCCAGTGATGGCTGCGCCCGAAGCCTCGCTTGTCTCCCCCCTCCTCCCTGTGGCGCCGGCATTGCAGGTGTGGGCACCGGCCGTGGCTTCACGGCCGGGCACGCACTGCGCATGCGAGAGTCGCGCTGCGCGTTGCCAGTGGCCAGGCAATCTTCTGGGACCTGTGACGTGTCCCAGAAGATTGCCAGTAGGGAGGGGCCGCATAGGCAGAGAGGAGGAGTCGCCTAGGCGGCCCAGAAGAGGAAAGAGGAAGAGGGACAGGAAGTCCCTCTGAAAATAGGGTATCCACTCCCCCCCAAAAAAAATTACATGCCAAATGTGGCATGTAAGGGGGCGAGGAGTGCTTAAAGCGGAAGTTCCACTTTTGGGTGGAACTCCGCTTTAAGGAATTTTTAAGGAATAAATCAATTTACTGTACTTCACTATCTGGGGCTTTTCTTTGTTTCTCCTTGGTTATATGGTCCATCATCATATGGTATAACGAATGAATGGATGGAGGAGCTACCCTCTAGTGGACGTACTATCTAAATACAACAGATTCTGCAAGCTGTTTTTGGAGTTTGGTAATTCCGTGCTTTCAAGGCTGAGGGACCAGTGAAATGAGTCAATTGGATAATTATATGCCTGGCTTCCAGCTAGGTCTGGTAAGCCTTTAATTCTTCTGGTGACGGATTCACAAATTCTGATGAGCACCGGGTGTTTTTAGATCGAATTTTTCACCTTGTCAATCCAAGGAAGTTTTATATATGTTTTGTTATTTGTTTTGCTTTTACAAACATCTTGTCATTTCTTAGCGCGGCTTTACATTTATACATATTGTGTCTTTATTTTTTTGCTGCTGCTCACTTTTAGGACTTAGCGCAGTTGTCATCCCACATTGCTATGTCAATAACATCCCTATTATGGACACAAGCTTCCCCATGCTCCTTTGAATACACAGAGCTGAAGAAGGTATTTAATAAATTTGCCTTCACTTTGTCCCTAGTCAACCACTCCAGATTATTTTGCAAAGGGCCTACATGCTCACACTCTCAGACAGGGATTTTATACCTTGCCTTTGTAGCACCCTCTTAGTTAGGTTGCTGTAGCTGAGATGAATTGTGTTTTTTGGCTTCCTTGTAGCAGTGGAGCAGTACTCAATTTCTTTTGGCTGTTCTGGATTCTGTTGGTGCAGGTTCAACTACTTCCCATTGTATTCCACTGAGTTCTGAAATATAGTGGGTGGGAGAGGTAGACCATGGCCTGAATATTCATAAAGCCTCATCCAATCCCTTGTCAGGAGAGTGGCCAGCAGATACCTGAGTAATATAAATAGTCTGGGGCCCAGAACAGCAGTCTCTTGTTCCTGGGGGAAGAAGACCCAGCCTGAGGGCTGAACCCCCCTGGTCTATCAGCTACAGGGTAGAAGAAATTGTTTTGGGGTCCCAGCTCCAGCTAGAGCTCGGGGACCCTCGCCCAGAGCACCCAGGGCACAGTGAGCACTAGCCTCAAGGATCATAGTGACTGTCCTTGCCACCTTTGGAAAAGCTCACTACAATTCTTTTGACTCATGTTATACCTCTGCCAAGAACACCCCCTACGTTGTAGTTCACTTAAGTTCTGAATTCAAGAGAGAGGTTGTACTCTGAAGAAGAAGATTAGTCACAAATGTCCTCTGTTGCATGTCTGCTAGTTTTGGAGTATCCCAGGGCTCATCCACACCCCACCCAAGTTCAACCAAAAAAAAACTACAAAAAGAGATGCGTGGCCTGTTTTCTGACTTGAGTGAGTGTGAACTTCCATGTGCCTGGATGCCATTTGCCTATCAGGGAATGGAACAGGGATCAAACAGCCAGCCTGGTCTGGGGTCTGTGCTACACCTAATCCATCTAAGTCAAAATAAAACATTTTTGCTATACTTTCACTTTACAGTGTTATAGCCGGGGGTCACGCCTGGGAAAAAAAAGTGTGGGAACTCACCCAAGATCCCCCCACCTCTAAAATAAAAAAGTGTGTGTGTGTGTGTGTGTGTATGTGTATGTATATATATATATATATATATATATATATATATATATATTGTGGGGGGGAGTAGCTCAATGGGGATCATCTTCCCTTGGAAAAAGGTAGTCCAAATGGCAGGTTTTCTTAACCACTTGCTTACAGGGCACTTAAACCCCCCTCCTGCCCAGACCAATTTTCAGTTTTTAGTGCTCTCACGCTTTGAATGACAATTACTCAGTCATGCAACACTGTACCCATATGATTTTTTTTTGTTCTTTTTTTCATACAAATATTGCTTTCTTTTGGTGATATTTAATCACTTCTGTGTTCTTTATTTTTTTGCGTTATAAATAAAAAAATACCAAAAATTTTGAAAAAAAACACATTTTTCTTTGTTTTTGTTATAAAATTTTGCAACTTAGTAATTTTCTTCATAAATTTTGGCAACAATTTATACTGTTACATATCTTGTGTAAAAACAACTCAAATTAGTGTATATTATTTGGTCTATGTGACAGTTAGAGAGTCTACAACCTATGGTGCAAATCACTGATGGCCTATCTCATTTCTTGAGACACTAACAAGCCAGCAAAGTACAAATACCCCCAAATGACCCCTTTTTGGGAAGTAGACAGCCCAAGGTATCTAGTAAGAGGCATGGTGAGTTTTATGAAGTTTTCCCACAATTCTTTGAAAAATAAAGATTTTTTTCCCACAAAATTGTCATTGTAACAGGTTATTTCTCTCACATGGCATATGTATACCTCAAATTACACCCCAAAACACATAGAGAGGCCCAACATTGAACTAGCACCTTCAGGCGTTTTAGAAGCATAAATTACACATCTCATTTCCCATAGTATTTTAAGAGATTATATAGCATCTGATCAGTGTAGGGGACCTTAGACCAATCCAATCCTAGTATATTTGTATGTAAATAATTGTATGTAGATGACCTAGGCCATCTAAATAAAAATCAATAGGATTTTATTAGATTCGTGATAGGTCCCAGTGAGCACATAACAAAAATAGTTTTATAAAAATACAATTGTTTTATTAATGTACAAATACAACTTTAAAACACATTCCTCAATGACAGACGGTACCTATCCCATATACAATATGTGTTATACTCGTATCACATCGGGGATGGGGCAAGTAGAGTGATTTTTATCGACGTTTCGCAATCTCCATTGCTTCATCAGGATAGGGAGGCGTGGAGGCCCCGCTGCCGCGTAGCCCCGGGCTTCTGGACGTATAGACCTTAAGTGGGTAATAGAGACAATCAAGTTAGCACTTGAAGGACAACTGGATACCCGTCTATATCAGAGAGGGGTGGACCTGGTACCACAACTCTGTGCAGTGTAAGCGGAGGGAGATTGGTCCCCCTGGGGTGAATTTATGCGGTGCTGCCATGCTGGAACATTAAAGAAGGATAGACGAAAATAGAGATGAATGTATCCTGATGAAGCAATGGAGATTGCGAAATGTCGATAAAAATCACTCTACTTGCCCTATCCCCGATGTGATACGAGTATAACACATATTGTATATGGGATAGGTACCGTCTGTCATTGAGGAATGTGTTTTAAAGTTGTATTCGTACATTAATAAAACAATTGTATTTTTATAAAACTATTTTTGTTATGTGCTCACTGGGACCTATCACGAATCTAATAAAATCCTATTGATTTTTATTTAGATGGCCTAGGTCATCTACATACAATTATTTACACATCTCATTTCTCAACCACCTATTACACTTCTGAAGGCCCTGGAGCACCAGGACAATGGCAACACCCACAAAATGACCCCATTTTGGAAAGCTAACACCCCAATGTATAATCTATGAGGGATAATGAGTCTTTTGAATGGTTCATTTTTTTCCAGAGGTTTTTGGAAAATGTGGGGAAAAAAATGAAAACCCATTTTTTTACACAAAGTTGTCCATTTATAAAATATTTCCAACACATAGCATGTACATGCCAAAAATGACATCCCAAAATACATTCTGCTACTCCTCCTGAGTATGGCGATACCACATGTGTGAGACTATTACACAGCCTGGCTACATACAGAGGCCCAACATGCAAGGAACACCATCAGGTGTTCTAAGGACACTTAGCATGCACATACAAAGAATTACACCCCAAAATACATTCTGCTGAGTAAAGGGTAAACAAAAGATTACCTGTGGTTTTAGTAGGGCAGCCGTCCGCAGGAGGATAGCACTGGTCCAGGCAGCAGGCAGGGACTTGGTCAGCTACAGCAAACACAATTGTCCAGGCAACCGACAGTGAACGCAATTTTCCAGGCAAGAGGCATGGATACTGTCCATAGTACAGGCAACGGGCAGGGATATTGTCCATATGCAGTCCAGGGTCAGTGCAAGCAGAGATATTGTCAACAGTGCCAAAATATTGGTCCTGGTAGTAGGACAGCGAATGCAATTGTCCAGGCAACAGGCATGAATACTGTCCATATATAGTCCAAGGTCAGTGCAGGCAGAGATATTGTCAACAGTGCCATAATATTGGTCCTAGCAGTAGGCAGAAACATGGTCCATAGTCCAGGTAGCAACAGAGGTGAGGTCAGTTCATGTGGCAGGCAGAGGCATTATGGCAGTAAGTTCTACAGGCAGCAGGCAGAATTAGAGCCTCGGTCAGGACAGAATGGAGACGGGGTAGAGGCTTCTCCCACCCAAAGCTCTTTGAAGCCTCCGAGTCTCCAGACCCTAATCTGGGAGAGATAAAACATAAAAATGTTTTTCTTCATCCAGAAAAACAATTATGGAGCCCCTCACACATGTGAGACCCCGGTGTTGTGAATCCCACTACTCCAGTTGCAGGGTACAAGGTCAGTCCAAGAGGTGGGCAAAAAACGTGGTCAAACAGTCCAGGGTCAGTTCCAGATCAGGCAGAGGTATGTACATAATCGGTAGGCAGAAGCGTGGTCGAATAACAGTCCAGGGTCAGTTACAGATCAGGCAGAGGTGTGTAGAGAATTGGTAGGCAGAAGCGTGGTCGAATAATAAGGCAGGGTCAGTTCCGGAGCAGGCAGAGGTATGTACATAAGCGGCAGGCAAAGGAGTGGTCGAATAACAAGTCATGGTCAGTTCAAGAGCAAACAGTGGCATAAGGGGTGCGACCTGGAACAGGAACTGAGGATTAATAATCACTAATAATTGACTAAACTGTGATAACGGCGGAAGCAGTCACCTATGCAGAGACCTGGTTGGAAAGGGCACAGGGCACAATAATAAGTGGTGTCTCTTCTAACTCCTCCACTGGAGCATACCAGGTCTGGGAGGTATTCTATCGGGGAAATGGCAAGGAAATGGTGCTTGGAGAGTCTGCTGCACACATTGGATCTAATGTTTTCTGGTGGGCCATTGGGGTATAAAAGCTTTGTGATGATATTCTCCTGGTAGTCAAGGAAGGGTTTGGGGTTTTTGGTGGAATTGCGGTATAGTACATAGGCGTTGTACATGGCCAAAATGAAAAAAATGCAACTTTTTATACCAGCGGTATGTTCTTCAGGTAGCTAGATAGGGTCGACTCCTCCCATATACAAATTGTATTCGTGGACACAGCTTGGTTTTTGTATTGGGCTATTCCTGGGGATCTCCACAAACGAATTGTTATGTATAGACAACAACAAATATACTTCCCTTCTGTCCCTCTACTTCACAGCCAGAATTTCCTCATTCCGCAGACTCGCCATCTCTCCTTTTCTAAGCTTCATGTTGACGAGTCTTTGAGGAAAGCCCATCCTGTTTTTCCTGACCGTGCCACATGCTGGCGTACTCTTCCTGTGAAGGTTCCGGAACAGGGTTAAACTTGTATAAAAATTATCGACATACAGGTGGTAGCCTTTCTCCAGCAGAGGGTAAATGAGTTCCCAAACGACTTTCCCACTTGAGCCTAAATAGTCTGGGGATTTAGGGGGATGCAGCTGGGAGTCCTTCCCTTCATACACTATAAAAGCGTAAACGTACCCCATGGCTCCGTCACACAATTTATAGACTTGTACCCCATAGCAGGCTCTTTTACTGGGGATAACTTGTTTTATTCCCAGCCTGCCACTAAATTTAACAAGGGATTCATCAATGCATATGTGCTGGTCCGGTGTAGACAATTGGAGGAATACTTCTGAAAAATAATTAAGTATTGGGCGAATTTTATAAAGCTGGTCATAATTTGGGGCATTTCGGGCAGGGCACTGGGCATTATCATTGAAATAGAGAAATCTCATGATCATGAGATATCTTGTCCTGGGCATTATTGTTGAGAACGTTGAGAAGACTGGCATGTGGTAGATGGGGTCGATGGACCAATAGGAGCGCAGTTAATTTTTTTGTTAAGTCCCATACAGAAGGTGAGGCCCAAAAAACTTTTAAACTCTTCCACCGTTACGTCTCTCCACTCAAAGGGACGGGCATAATAGGAGGTTGGATTATTTTCGATGTATTGATGTGCATATAGGTTGCACTGGGCCACAATTGATGTTAGCATGTCCTCCGTGAAAACCAAATTAAAGGAAGTGATTGGTAAGAAATTTTCTGTGTCCACCTGGACTCCTGGCTGGGCAGTGAAAGGGGGAATCCTAGCTTCTCCTGAATTAGGAGGAAGCTACAAGGGGTGCTGAAGTGAATAGGGAAGGCCGGCATAGGACCTAATCCTTTGGGGCTGAGGTGACACCCCACTGATACTTGGCCTTTCTTGCTGAGGTACAGCAGTTCTGGTGGATGGTACTGGGGTGCTGGTGGATGGCACTGGGGTGCTGGTGAATGGCACAGCGGTGCTGGTGGATGGCACAGCGGTGCTGGTGGATTGCACTGGGGTGCTGTTAAATGGCACTGCGGTGCTGGTAGAAGGTATTGCCTCTTCACCAACACGCCTTCGTCTGGTGGGCAGACGATATTCCTCGTCTGAGTCCGTCTGTGATTCACTACTTGAGACTGGCTCGTAGTTCACATCAGACTCAGACTCAAATTCAGAGGAACCTGCAGGAAAGAGCTCCCTGTTGTTCTCACTGGCCGCAAGAATATTGTAGGCCTCCTCAGCATAAAAAGATCTTTTTGCCATTGTTGATGTGCAGAACTAATTGGCACTGATGACATGGATGGCATTTATGAGATGACCCTGATGGGCACTTATGGCACTGATGACAGGTGGCACTGATGTCAGGTGGCACTAATGACAGGTCAGGTGGCAGTGATGAGACGTGACACTGATAATTGATGGCACTGATGACACGTGACACTGATTGATAGCACTGATGACAGGTGTTACTGATACGTGGCACTGATGACAGGTCAGGTGGCACTGACACGTGGCACTGATGACAGATAAGGTGGCACTGACACGTGGCCCGTACCAAGTAGAGACCGAGCGGGTGCAGGTGCATTGACCGGAGAAGGGTGTATGCCACAGGGAGCTGGGGACTGAGATATGGAGGAAGCAGGTAGGAGAATGCCAACAGCCCCGCTGTGCACATCACTGACCATCACATGATGTTTGTCCTCTCCTCATCAGTGGCTGCTCCCATCAATGACTAACACCGTCCAATGCCTTTCTTACAAAAGTCCACTGACCTGCTGACACCATCCACTGACCTGCTGACACCACCTACTGACCTGCTGGCACCACCTAATGGCCTGCTGACACCATCCACTGACCTGCTGACACCACCTACTGACCTGCTGACACCATCCACTGACCTGCTGACACCACCTACTGACACCACCTACTGACCTGCCGACACCACCTACTGACCTGCTGACATCACCTAATGACCTGCTGACACCATCCAATGACCTGCTGACACCACCTACTGACCTGCTGACACCATCCACTGACCTGCTGACACCACCTACTGACACCACCCACTGACCTACTGACACCACCCACTGACCTATTGACACCACCTACTGACCTGCTGACACCACCTACTGACCTGCTGACACCACCCACTGACCTACTGATACCACCCACTGACCTACTGACACCATTCACTGACCTGCTGACACCACCTACTGACCTGCTGACACCACCCACTGACCTACTGACACCACCCACTGACCTACTGACACCATCCACTGACCTGCTGACACCACCTACTGACACCACCCACTGACCTACTGACACCACCCACTGACCTACCGACACCACCCACTGACCTGCTGACACCACCCACTGAGCTGCTGATACCACCTACTGACACCACCATCTGAGCTGCTGACACCACCCACTGAGCTGCTGACACCACCCGCTGAGCTGCTGACACCACCTACTGACCCGCTGACACCATCCACTGACCTGCTGACACCACGTACTGACCTGCTGACACTACCCACTGACCTGCTGACACCACCTACGGACCTGCTGACACCACCTACTGACCTGCTGACACTATCCACTGACCTGCTTACACCATCCACTGACCTGCTGACACTACCCACTGACCTGCTGACACTACCTACTGACCTGCTGACACCACCTACTGAGCTGCTGACACCACGCACTGAGCTGCTGACACCACCCACTGAGCTGCTGACACCACCCACTGAGATTCTGACACCCCCTACTGAGCTGCTGACACCACCAACTGACCTGCTGGCACCACCCACTGACCTGCTGACACCACCTACTGACCTGCTGACACTACCTACTGACCTGTTGACACCATCCACTGACTTGCTGACACCATTCACTGACCTACTGACACTACCTACTGACCTGCTGACACTACCTACTGACCTGCTGACACCATCCACTGACTTGCTGACACCATCCACTGACCTATTTACACTACCTACTGATCTGCTGACACGCCTTACTGACCTGCTGACACCATCCACTGACCTACTGACACTACCTACTGACCTGCTGACACCATCCACTGACCTGCTGACACCACCTACTGACCTGCTGACACCACCTACTGACCTGCTGACACCACCCATTGAGCTGCTGGCACCACCTACTGACCTGCTGACACCATCCACTGACCTGCTGGCACTACCTACTGACCTGCTGACAACATCCACTGACTTGCTGACACCATCCACTGACCTACTGACACTACTTACTGATCTGCTGACACTACCTACTGACCAGCTGACATCACCTACTGACCTGCTGACACCACCTACTGACCTGCTGACACCATCAACTGACCTGCTGACACCACCTACTGACCTGGTGACACCACCTACTGACCTGCTGACACCACCTACTGACCTGCTGAGACCATCCACTGACTTGCTGACACCATCCACTGACCTGCTGACCACATCCACTGACCTGCTGACACTACCTACTGACCTGCTGACACCACCCACTGACCTGCTGACACTACCTACTAACCTGCTGACACCATCCACTGCTATGCTGACACAGTCCACAGTTTGGCATCTTCACTCTAAGCAATGAATGATCTTGTTACAGTATGGTGGGGGGGGGAGGCGCCACCTCGCTGACCTGGGTCTTTGCCCCAGGTGTTTTATAGTTGGCCCCCCTACTTTTGTCCCTGTCCCCCCATGTGCCCCCCCTAAATATGAAAGCTGGAGATGTCACTGCTGTGATGGGCAGTATTTGGGCACAGTAGGAATCGTACAGTAACGTTTTTTTCACTCACTGAAATAACGGCAGCACAGATCGCTCTCTCTCTCCTCACACAGCAGTGTCTGTGTGAGGAGAGAAAGCCGGCAATGAGAGATAATCTCATATGTTTACATTTGAGATCATCTCTCACTAGACCTGCCGATCACGTGGCAAATGGCCAGCTGTAAATGGCCATTTACCGCGACCTGTGATTGGCTGTGTCCAAGGGACACGACGATCACAGATCTTCCCTGCTGCACACCTGCGATTGTGGGCGGGGAGCTTACAAAGGGACAGACGTCCATGGACGGCTCCCTGGCAATTGAGATTTGCGCTGTAGCCATCTTTCGGCTATAGCATGGTTTTGTAGTGGTTAAAATCTGACTTGTAGCCAGGTTTATTTTAAAGGTTGCAGGTAAATCAAATAAACAAAACAGAAAATAAATCCTTGCCATCCAGGCACTAACTAAACATTTCCGGTTTCCTAACTCAGAGGTGAAGGGCTTCTCCCAGTCACCCACAAAACAAAGATCATGCAAACCTTTTGTTTCAGTCATAAAGCAAACTTCAGTTCATCAGCTCTCTCAGGCTTGATGGCTCCTGAGTAGAGTTGAGCGAACCCGGACTGTAAAGTTCGGGTCCGTACCGAACTTTGGGGTGTCCGGGACCCGGACCCGGACCCGGACTTTTCAAAAAAAGTCCGGGTT
>BLSH010466229.1:207228-255443 GCA_018402905.1 Glandirana rugosa
TCCTGAGCGACGGTGGGGGTTTTTTACACGGTATTCGAACCTCCTCCGGTTTATGGAACCGATGTAATAACCAGTTCCCGACTAATTCGGAGTCTAGATATTCTTATTCCGTCAAGTTGGATATTTATTTTTTTGTTCAAACACGTAAAGAACCCTAGTGTCCCATGATGTTCGTAAATATGATTTAAAATGGTGGTAACGTCGGGATGACCACCTTAGGCCAGGCCCTAAATGGTCGGTGGAACCGTCCCAACCAAGGCCTGGTCTAAAACGCCATATGAACAAAGGTGGTTGTCCACCATATTTATTCGTCCTAATCTCGTTTCTATCGGGACAAAGTTCGGGTTCTGTCCGGACCCGGACCCGGACTTTGTCCCGAAGTTCTGCAGAACCAGCAGAACCCGGACTTCTAGAAGTTCGCTCAACTCTACTCCTGAGTCCCAGGCCAGAGTAAATCTTTGCTCTAATCCTGCTTATTTATACCACCTGTTGGTGGAAACAAGTATACCGCAAAATCTGGTCCGGAACCAACCCTGCCAAGGTGGCTGGTAAATCCCGGACCGGATTCCACCAGTAGGGCTGCAATGGTGGTAAAATTTAGTATAAATGCTTGTAGTACCCTGTGATCCCAAGAAATGCACAAACTTGTTTTTTTATTTATAGGTTGAACTGCCTTATTCTTATAGATCTGAGGCTTAATCAGCCCTTGACCAATAATGTAGCCAAGGTATTTGGCCTCCTCCAAGCTTATGGCACATTTTTTGGGGGTGGCAGCGAGTCCTGTTTTCCTACGGGAATCTATTACTGCTTGTACCGGGGGCAAATGAGATTCCCAATCTGGGCTGTGGATCACTACATCATCCAAATAGGCGGCTGCGTATTGGCGATGTGGTCTCAATGTCTCGTCCATCATTCTCTGGAATGAGGCAGGAGCACCATGCAAACCAAAAGGCATCCGCTTATATTGGAATGACCCCTCAGGAGTAGAAAAGGCAGTCTTCTCTTTCGCAGATTCTGTTAGGGGTATCTGCCAATAACCTTTAGACAGGTCTAACGTAGTTATGTACCTGGCACTCCCCAATCTGTCAATGAGCTCATCAACCTGAGGCATTGGATACGCATCGAATTTGGACACGCTATTCAACTTCCTGAAATCATTACAAGACCTTATAGTGCCGTCTGGTTTGGGACTAACACTATGGGACTTGACCAGTCACTGTGGGATTCCTCTATCACATCTAACTCCAACATGTTCTTTATTCCATTTGCAACTGCTTCCTGCCTAGCCTCGGGTATTCTATAGGGCGTTACATGTACGCAACATCAGGTTCCGTAATTAAGTCATGCTCTATAACTGTGGTCAGTACAGGTAGGTGAGAGAAAAATACTCCATTCTTACTCATGAACTCTTTAACATCCTTTTGTTGGGCCACAGACAAGGTTTCAGTTATGAGTACCTCAGGTGTCACGGGGCCATGTCCCTTTGGGTGGTTGCCACTGCCAGTAAAGTCTCTCTGTCCTTCCAAGGTTTCAAGGGATTAACATGAGTATTGGTTCTTGGTTTCTTTTTCCCTGGCTGGTAAACTTTGTAGTTTACTTCCCCTACTCTTTCCATAATTTCAAAGGGACCTTGCCACTTGGCTAGGAATTTACTCTCAACCATGGGGACTAGTGCCAGCACACTATCCCCCGGGCTGAAGTTCCGGGTCTTAGCACCCTGACTATAAACCCTTCTCTGGGCATCCTGGGCTTGCTCCATATGTTCCTGTGCAAACGGCATTCTCTCCCGATTCTATCTTGCATCAGTGAGATATGCTCAATGACGCTTCTGTAAGGCGTGGACTCTCCCTCCCACGTTTCTTTTGCCACATCTAGCAAGCCCTGGGGATGTTTTCCATACAGTAGTTGAAAAGGGGAATAACCTGTAGATGCCTGAGGTACCTCTTGTATAGCAAACATGAGGTATGGTAGCAAAAAATCCCAATTTCTTCCATCTTTGTCCACCACCTTTTTTAACATGCTTTTAAGCATTTTGTTAAATCTCTCCACAAGACCATCAGTTTTCGGGTGGTAGACAGGGGTACGGAGATGGGAAATTTTGTACAACTTACACAATTCTTTAGTAATTCTGGACATAAATGGTGTGCCTTGATCCGTTAATACCTCTTTTGGAATACCCACCCTACTATTTGACAATAGACTTAGCTGAGGTATTACGCAAGGGAATGGCTTCATGATACCGTGCGGCATAGTCCAGTATAACAGTATGTGCTGATGACCCCGGGCAGATTTTACTACTGGTCCCACCAAATCCATGCCAATTCTTTCAAAAGGCATTTCAATTATCGGTAACGGTGCCAGTGGACTATGAAAATGGGGCGATGGTGCAGAATACTGACACTATGGGCATGACTCACAATATTCTTTGACATCTACATGTAACCCAGGCCAAAATAATCTCTGGGTTATTCTCTGTTTGGTTTTCTCTATACCCAGATGTCCACCCATTATATGACCATGTGCCAAATCTAATACCATCCAGCGATAGGGTTTGGGAACCACTAGTTGCTCTACCTCCCCCTTATCATTGCTTTACCACTCAATACAGCAAGTTATCTTTAAGAGCCATGTAGGGAAAAGACACCCCTACATTGGGTTCAACAGGTTCACCATCGATTATTTTAATGTTTTCTCTGGCTCTAATGAGTGTGGAGTCTCTTAATTTTTCCGTACAAAAATCATCTTTTCTGACTTATAAGTCAGGCACCACATTCTGTCCACTCTCACTATTACAGTCAGAGATACTTCCTTGTTCATTATCCTCAAGCTGGGGGCTGGAATCCAGCTGTCAGGAAGATGCTTGTGGCAGAAATGGCAATGTTGGCCATAACCAACATGGATGGGCACAAAGAGCTTCCATGCGTGCGGGTGAGCGCATTGCACACTGACGCGTGCGCATGCGCGCTAGTGCTAACAGGCGCGCACACTGTGACAAATGTTGGAGCTAAGCTGCCTATTTAAACTTACTACTGACAACCTGACATTGCTGGATTATCTCAGCTACTCAGTGTACCTGTGCCTCTGTATCCTGATCTGTGGACTTACCGTTACCGACCCAACTTGTCTTGACCTTGCTCTCTGATTCACCAGCTCTGACCCCTGGCTTGTATTTGGACTTTGCTGCTGTTTCTCTCCAGCGTTTGACCCCGGCCTGGCTTGTGACCCTGCTTACCCTCTCTTCCATACCTGACACCGGCTTGCTTCCGTTGTGCTTCTGTACTGATCTAATGTGTATGACTCCTGGTCTCCTGTGGCACCAGGAAAAAAAATTTGTCCCTCAGGAAGTCAGATTACAAGCTCTAAAGAGGTTTCATGATCCCCAGCTTGCCAGGCACTTCGGGGTGCGGAAGATGATTGACCTTATCCAGCAATACCTGTGGTGGCCCTCCCTGAAGTCTGATTGCAAGAAATACATAAACTCATGTATTACATGCCAACATAACAAGGGCACCAATGCGAAATCTTGGTGTCTGTGAAGGCCGCTTCTGGTTCCAGAACAACCCTGGAAGAATATATCTATAGACTTCATAGTCGATCTGCCTCCATCAGAGAGTTTCACAACCATCTTGGTGGTGGTGGACCCGCTATCCAAGATGGCTCACTTCCTGCCCATGTTGGGCACAGCAAAAATCTTTATCAAAGAAATAGTCAGGCTACATGGGCTACCTGATACCATCGTCTCTGATAGAGGGGTGCAGTTCACCTCTGGCCTTTGCAAGATCTTGTCCATTGAAGTCTGTCTATCCTCTGCTTACCATCCTCAGAGTAACAGCCAAACAGAATGGACGAACCAAAATTTGGAACAATATCTACGCTGCTTCTGTTCCTTTTCTCAGATGACTGGGCCTCTTTACTGCCATGCGCTGAATTCACATACAATAATTCTGTACACTCGGCCACCAATCAGTCACCCTTCTGGGCCAACTATGGGTTTCACCCCTCATTCCTGCCAAACATCGTTCCAGCTGTAGAAGATAGGATAAACTTTATCCAAACCAACTACCAGGTCCTCCAGGAGACCATATGAAAGGCCCAAGAGGATTTCAAGAAACAATATGATAAAAGGAGACGAGGGAATCCCATCTACAAGGTGGGAGACAAGATATGGTTGTCTTCTGTTAATCTCAAACTTTCTTGTCCTTCCAGGAAACTGGGGCCAAAATTTTTGGGCCTGTTCGAGATTAAAAGAGAAGTGAACCCCGTGGCTTTTGAACTAGCTCTAGCGGTATTTTACAAGATCCACCCGTTGTTCCACATCTCCTTGTTGAAACCAGCTGTACCCATTCCCGGGGAGAGAAGAGTTGCCACCTCCACCAGTCATTATAGGGAATGACTCTATGAAATGGAAGCCATCCTGGACTGTCGGAAGAAAAGTAGGCAAGTTCAATTCCTTGTTAGGTGGAAGGGCTATTCCTCAGCCATCAACAGATGCCCGTTTGGGCATCTGGAGGCTGCCCTTTGGGGGGGCACTGTCTGCTTGTGGCAGAAATGGCAATGTAGCCTATAACCAACATGGACAGACACAAAGAGCTCCCACACGTGCTCATGCCTGGTAGCGTGAACAGGTGCACGCACTGTGACAGATGTTGGCACCAAGCTGCCTATTTAAACCTGCTACTGACAACCTGACGTTGCTGGATTATGTCAGCTATTCTGTGTACAGAAAAAGGAAAAACATCTACCCCTCTGTTGGACACACCAACAGTTTCCATTTCAATTTTGCAATCAAAAGGGTCCGGAGTGAGTTCCAGTGTTTCCACAGCAGGGGGAGCCTTATTCTCCTGACTCCTTTTGTTTCCCCATAAGCTCCAAAAGTGTGTAAAATCTCTCTCCAATAGGAGTTCATGAAGAAGTGAGGGTACCACTCCCACTGAATGTGTCACAGTGCCCCAAGAGGTATCAAACTTAATCACAGCAGGCTGGTAGTCACGTGTGTCACCATGTATGTAAATAACCCCAATAGTGCTAGGGTAAAACTTTGCAGGATTTACAAAATCACCTTTGACTAATGTCACAACACTACCAGAATCTAGCAGAGCAGTGAGTGGCTTTCCATCAACTCAAATCATACACATTTGTTTTTCCATGCGTTCCTGATATGATGCAGTATATGCAACCTGTGCAAAAAGAGACATGTGTTTATTCAAATAAGCATTATTACATTGCATTGGTTCATCATTTAAAGAACAGTTAGCAGCAATATAACCTAATGCATGGCAGCAATAACATTTTATGTGTTCTGTACCCAGTCCACTAAACGGCCTCAGAGACCTTCCTGACCTATTTGGCCAGTCTCCAGGTTCTGAGCCCATAGTCTCATTATCTGTAGCAACAGTCTTGTAATTTTTCCTCACGCCCTTGAACCCTGGAACAGTCTTACCGGATCCTCCGGGCAATTTTTCACCCCTGGAGACATTGGAGTGGGACACGGATGGGTTCAACAAGTCCTCGGCCACAGTATATCTCTCCACCAGGTCCACCAGCTGGTTTGCCATCTTAGGGTCCCGATGGCTGACCCACTTCCTCAAAGTGGCAGGGAGTGCATGTAACCGTCCCTGACCACACACTCATTGAGCCCGGAATTCCCTTTCCTTACCCCTTCCCTTCTCCCCCCTCTTTTCTTCCCCTTTTCCTCCCTCCCTCCCTCCATGCTATACACTATCATACAACATTATCTCTATGGAGCCTTATGGCCCAATGTTGCTAGGGGACTACACTTAAAATATATGCAAACTATCCTGGCAGTCGGTTCTAATAGGCTTTCTACCATAGTGTAATTTTATAGCTGGCTACACACATACTATGTATCTTGAGATATGGCATATCCAGTGCTCTGGCTATGTACCAATACAAAAATATAAGACTACCTAAACCCTACTTGTTTATTATACACACGCCTCCACAGATGGGAGGTATGATACTGTTCTGTCTGGGGAAGACCGGCGTGGATCGGTTCGGGATGGGAGTGCAATACAGGCTCAATTTAATGTAATCATAACCAGTGTATTATAACCTTTTGTGAAGATCTGTTGATTTTTGGATTTTAATTTGATGTCTCTTTCCGTACATTCTAGTAGCCTGCTGCTCCTGAGGAAGCGCTATATATGCGTGTAATATGTAGAGCTACGAAGAGAAAATAACTTTCTACATTCTGCATTCACAGCAATTCCAAGCATTCAGGATATGACTGGTAACTTTGTGGCCTCCCTAGGATGTGATGTTTTACATTGTTTAGGAATGTGCATGTGGTAGAAATTTCCGTTACACAGGCATTGTTTTCAATGTATGGCTTGTAAGAAATCTTTTTCTGATTATAATAAAAATTGTTAATTTTTTACGATATTTGGTGTGTATGTGCCTAAAAAGTCCATAACCCTTTTCTCTAACAAGGTAAGCTTCCACATCATCTGCAGGTGTCATCTACTGCAGGTAATAGCTGGCACGCACCATTTTCTGTTCCACCGGCAAAGGACCTGCGGACCCCTTCTTTAACTCCACCAGGACCTCTGCAAACTGGCGATTCGTCTCCTGCTGATCTGCAATGGCCTGGCAATTCACCTCCTGCTAGGCAGCAATGGCCTGGCGATTCGCCTCCTGCTGGGATGCAATGGCCTGGTGATTCGCCTCCAGCTGCTGGCGCTTTGCCTCCCGCTGGCCTGCCATGGCTTCTGCAGCTTGGGGGTTGGTTTCCTGCTGGGCTGCAATGGCCTGGTGATTCGCCTCTTGCTGCTGGCAATTCGCCTCCTGCTGCGCTGCAATGGCCTGTGCGACCTGGCGAGTTGTTTCCTGTTGCTGCCTATTGGTTTCCTGCTGGGTTGCAGTGGCCTGCAGCAGGGCTTTTAACACATCCTCCATCTTTCCACTTGTCTAGGAAGATGCCCACCGAAAATCCACCATGTGTGGGGGGTTAGCTCAATAGGGATCACCTTCCCTGGGAAAAAGGTAGTCCAAACGGCAGGTTTTCTTAAAATATGACTTGTAGCCAGGTTTATTTAACCGCTTGCTGTCCGCCCACGTCAAATGACGGCGGAGCGGTACAGCTCTTGTTCCTGGCGGACGTCACATGAGGTCGGCCCTTTAAGCCGGGATTGCGTGCGATCAGGCGCGCGCATCCCAGCTCTGTGGGTGGCAGCGTGTCCCTGGAACACAGCCCATCACCGACGGGGGTGAACAGCCATTGGGAACGGCTGTTTACCACGTGATCAGTCGTGGCAAAGTCATGGCTGATCACAAAGTGGTACTTCCCCCATTTACACAGCGCATGCGCGCGATCGGGAGCGCACTGTGCGTGTATGTCGGTGGCAGCGTGTTCCACTGCCTGCCACCAACAGTCAAAAACAGCCATTGGCCAGCGGCTGTTACCATGTGATCGGCTGTGATCCATTCACAGCCGATCACAAATGTAAACACAGAGCGGTAACTAGCTGTTACCAGCTCTTCTCACACACCATTTCCAGTGTGAGGAGTGGAGAGCCTGGATCAGTGAGTTACCGCGATCTGTGTTTGTATACTATACAAGCACCTGCCACATCACCCCTGCCCCCCATTGCACCTGTCACCCAACAGTCACCGCATCTGCCCCAATAAAGTGACCCTGTCATTAGTGACCCGTCAGTGACCGTGGCCTGTCACTCATCAGTGACCACCGCCTGTCACCCGTCACCCATCAGTGACCACCACCTGTCACCCATCAGCGACCACCACCCGTCACCCATCAGTGATCACCGCCTGTCACTCGTCACCCATCAGTGACCCTGTCACTCATCAGTGACCACTGCCAGACACCCATCACACATCAGTGACCACCACCTGTCACCCATCAGTGACCACCCCCAGTCACCCATCAGTGACCACCACCAGCCAGCCGTCACCCATCAGTGACCACCACCTGTCATCCGTCACCCATCAGTGAGCACCACCTGTCATCCATCACCCATCAGTGACCACCACCTATCACCCGTCAACCATCAGTGATCACCACCAGTCACCCATCAGTGACTACCACCAGTTACCCGTCACCCATCAGTGACCACCACCTATCACCCATCAGTGACCACCACCTGTCATCCATCACTCATCAGTGACCACCACAAAGCACCCTTCACCCATCAGTGACCACCACCTGTCACCCATCAGTGACCACCGCCTGTCATCCATCAGTGACCACCACCTGTCACCCATCAGTGATCACCACCAGACACCCGTCACCCATCAGTGACCACCACCTGTCACCCATCAGTGACCACCGCCTGTCACCCATCAGTGACCATCGCCAATCACCAGTCAGTGACCATCATCACCCATCAGTGAAAGTCACCTGCCATCCATCGCACAGCCCATCAGTGAACCTCACCTGCCATCCATAGCACAGCCCATCAGTTACCGTCACCTGCCACCCATCTGCCACCCATCGCACAGTCCATCAGCGACCGTCACTTGCCACCCGTCGCACAGCCATGTCAAAAATAGTTTATACCAGTGAGGAGGCATTCCAGATCCTCTCCATGACTGATGAGAGCAACGGGGAGCTCTCATCAGAATCTGATACCTATTCTGATTACAAAACAGATTCTGCATTTGAATTAATTGGCAGCAGCAGATCAGAAAATGAATCGGAGGAGAATGGGTCCCTCCTAAAAGGGCACGGCACTCTGGAAAACAGGCAGCCGGCAGCAACCAGGATCACATTGCCAGGCCAAGTACCAGCGCTGCCGCTAGCAACCAGGATCACGTTCCGAGGCCCAGTACCAGCGCTGCCACCAGCGTTAGGCCACAGCAACAAATGCCCAGTACCAGTGCTGCCACATCACGCCCAAGTACCAGTACTGGAATATCACGTCCCCCAAGAGCCAGGGCTGCTACACACCTCCCAGATGGTCTTGCCAACCCAACATGGCTGCCTTCCAGCTCGGGAGCAGCAAGAATTGCCCCTTTCACTGCACAGCCAGGTGTGCAGGTCAATATCCAAGATTTCAAAGAAATTAATTTTTTTTCTCTATTTTTGCCCAACACTTTTCTTCAGCTTATCGTGGACCAGACTAATTTATATGCCCAGCAATTTATTTCAAACAACCCCCAATCATCATATGCCCATCAATTTGAATGGAGAGATTTGACATTGGAAGAGTTCAAAGTGTTTATGGGCCTCACCATAAACATGGGGATTACAAAAAAAATGAACTAAATGCCTACTGGTCCACCCACTCCATCCACCACATGGCCATTTATTCTTCCGTAATGTCCAGGTCCCGATTCAAAATGATAATGCACATCCTTCATTTCAGCGACAACACTCAGTGCCCTCCCCATAATCATCCAAATTATGATAAATTAAATAAAATTCGCCCACTCATAAATTTCTTTTCCCAAAGATTTTCAGAACTCTATGTCCCCGAGCAGCATATTTGTGTGGATGAGTCCCTGGTACCCTTTTCAGGCCGGCTAGGAATAAAGAAATATATTCCTAGCAAAAGGGCCAAATATGGACTTAAATTATATAAACTTTGTGAGAGAGCCACGGGATATCTGTATGTATTTCGCATATATGAAGGAAATGATTCCCAGCTCCAGCCCCCTGAGTGCCCGACCTACATGGGCACATCTGGTAAAATTGTATGGGACCTGGCCTACCCACTGCTCAACAAAGGATACCATATATATCTTGAAAATGTTTACACCAGTTTGCCCCTCTTCAAGCATCTTTACATTGTTAAAACCCTGGCCTGTGGAACCATAAGAGGTCCCATTGAAAAGCCAACCTGCGTCCAAGATTACAATCTCTACATGGGGGGGGGGGGGGGTGGATTTCAATGACCAAATGATTCAACAATATTTGGCAATAATGGCAATAAGGAGGTCCCTGGTACAAGAAGATAGCACTTTATCTAATTCATTTGGCCATGTATAACGCCTACATAATCTTCACTAAATCCACAGAAAACCCCATCACCTTCCTAAAATTCATAGAAGTTGTCACGTCCCTCATTTATCCAGAAACCCCCCCCCCCGAAAACCTTCGCTCCAATGTGGTTAGCCGACTTCATGAGCGCCACTTCCCGGACAACATTCCCCCATCTGAAACAGGCCAAAGACGCCAAAAAAGATGCCGAGTATGCAGCAAAAGAGTATTCCACAGAGATACCAGCTTCCATTGTCCCCAGTGTCCCTCCGAACCTTTGCATTTTGCCACACATCCATAAAATATTAGCCCATATATTACCCAATTTTCATAATTTGTGCTGACCATTTTCCATGCTTCCACACATAACCATGCCACTTCCTTCCATGTGAACTGACCCTGGCCTATTTTTCGACTATGCTTCTGCCTAACGTTTGGACTGCTTGCACCTGAACTGACCCTGGCCTGTTTTATCAACTACGCTTATGCCCACTGTTTGAACTGCTTGCACGTGCACCTACCCTAGCCTGTTTTATCAACTGCGCTTCTGTCTACCGTTTGGACTGTTTGCACGTGAACTGGCCCTGGCCTGTTTTTATCGATTATACTTTTGCCTACCACTTGGACTGATCTGTTGCCCTGCTACAGTAGTAAACAGTAGTCTCACATATGCGAGGGGCACCAGAATTGTTTTTCCGGATGGAGAAAACACATTTTTTGTTTACTCCGGGTTTTGTAGTTTCCAGATTAGGGACTGGTTGCCTGGAGTCTTCAAAGCAAGGGTGGGAGAAGCCTCTACCCCTCTGCCCCTGTGCACAGGTCTTACCTGAATGAGGCCCTCAGCCTGCTGCTGACTTACTGCCATCATGCCTCTGCTTGCTGCATGACCTGACCATACCTCTGCCTGCTACCTGGACTATGGAAGTAATTAGCTGTAGCAAGAGGCAGTATCTTTATGAAGGGCTGGAGAGCTGTACAATGAGTGACTGCAAGTAACAATGTACCAGGACCAATATTATGGCTGTGCTGGCTGTCTCTGTCTGGACAATTCCTGGACAAATGCTTTGGCTGTGCTGACAATGTCCTTGTACTAACTATAGGCAATATTCCTGCCTGCTGCCTGGATAACTACTATTGCCGTCGCTAAGCACATCCCTGCCTGCTGCCCGGACCAATCTTCTCCTCGGTGGACACAGGTAATACTTCTTTTTTTACCCTTTCCTCAATAGAACTTATTTTGGAGTGTAATTCTTGGTATGTACATGCTATTTGATGATGTGTGGTTCTCAGGAAATGATATGTGTAATTTATGCTCCCAGAACACCTGATGGTACTATTTGGATGCTGGGCCTCTGTATGTGCCCAGGTTGTGTAAAAGTCTTACACATGTGGTATCGCTATAATCGGGAAGAGTAGCAGAATGTGTTTTGGGTTGTCATTTTTGCTATGTACATGCTTTGTGTTGGAAATATCTTATAAATGGACGGCTTTGTGTAAAAAAAATACGGTTTAATTTTTTTCCACATTTTCCAAAAACTTCTGGAAATAAATTACATGTTCAAAAGACTCATTATGCCTCATATACGTTGGGGTGTTTGCTTTCCAAAATGGGGTCATTTTATCGTCAATTCCATTGTCCAGGTACTCCAGGAGCTTCAAAATTGTAATAGGTGGTTGAGAAATGAGATGTGCAATTTATGCTTGTAGAATGTCTGAAGGTGCTAGTTCAATGTTGGGCCTCTGTATATGGCCAGGCTATGTAAAAGTCTCACACATGTGGTATCGCCATACTCAGGAGGAGGAGCAGAATGTATTTTGGGGTGTCATTTTTGCTATGTACATGCTATGTGTTGGAAATATCTTATAAATGGACGACTTTGTGTAAAAAAAAATGGGTTTTCATTTTTTTCCCACATTTTCCAAAAACTTCTGGAAAAAAATGACATGTTCAAAAGACTCATTATGCCTCATATCTTATATGTTTGGGTGTTTGCTTCCCAAATTGGGGTCATTTTGTGGGCAATTCCATTGTCCTGGTGCCCCAGGACCGTCAAAAGTGTAATAGGTGGTTGAGAAATGAGATGTGCAATTTATGCTCGTAGAACGTCTGAAGGTGCTAGTTCAATGTTGGGCCTCTGTATGTGGGCAGGCTGTATAAAAGTCTCACATGTGTGGTATCGCCATACTCAGGAGGAGTAGCAGAATGTATTTTCGGGTGTCATTTATGCTATGCACATTCTATGTGTTGGAAATATCTTATAAATGGACAACTTTGTGTAAAAAAATTGCGTTTTAATTTTTTTCCCACATTTCCAAAAACTTCTATAAAAAAATGAACCGCTCAAAAGACTCATTATGCCTCATATATTATATGTTGGTGTGTTTGCTTCCCAAAAGGGGGTCATTTTGTTGGCAATTCCATTGTCCCATTGTCCTGGTGCTATGGGGCCTTCAAAAGTGTGATAGGTCCTCATTACATTAGATGTGTAATTTATGTCCCTAGAATACCTGATGGTGCTCCCTGCATGTTGGGCCTCTGTATATGGCCAGGCTGTGAAAAAGTCTCAGACATGTGATATCGCCATACTCAGGAGGAGTATCAGAATGTGTTTTGGGCTGTAGTTGCAAGTATACATATGCCATGTAAGAGAAATAATGTATTAATATGACAATTTTGTAAAAATAAATAAATAAATAATAATTATCTTAATTTTGCAAAGAATTGTGGGAAAAAATTACAACTTCAAAGAACTCACCATGCAACTTACTAAATACCTTGGAATGTCTACTTTCCAAAAAGGGGTAATTTGGGGGGTATTTGTACTTTCTTGACTTGTTAGTGTCATACGAAATGACATAGGCCTTCAGTACATCAGGTATGATCAGGTGTGATCAATTTTCAATGATTGGCACCATAGTTTGTAGACTCTATAACTTTCACAAGGACCAAATAATATACACCGATTTGGGTTATTTTTACCAAAGATATGTAGCAGTATAAATTTTGGCCAAAATTTATGAAGAAAAATTACTAATTTGCCAAATGTTATGACAGAGACGAAGAAAAAAGCATTTTTTTCAGAAAATTTTAAGTCTTTTTTATTTATAGTACAAAAAATAAAAAATCCACTAGTGATTAAATACCACCAAAAGAAAGCCCTATTTGTGTGAAAAAAAGGACGCAAATTTCATATGGGTACAGTAGTAATTGTCATTCAAAGTCTGGTAGCGCTGAAAGCTGAAAAATGGCCTGGACAGGAATGGGGTTTTCATGCCCAGTACTGAGGTGGTTAAAAGGTTGCAGGTAAATCAAATAAACAAAACAGAAAATAAATCCTTGCCATCCAGGCACTAACTAAACGTTTCCGGTTTCCTAACTCAGAGATGAAGGGCTTCTCCCAGTCACCCACAAACAAAGATCATGCAAACCTTTTGTTTCAGTCATAAAACAAACTTCAGCTCTCTCAGGCTTGATGGCTCTTGAGTCCCAGGCCAGAGCACATGTTTGCTCTACTCCCGCTTATTTATACCACCTGTTGATGAACACAAGTGTATCGCAAAATGGCTGGTAAAACCCGGACTGGATTCCATCTTAGTTTCTTGTAAATGAATGCAGGTGAAACATAATGTCCATCGATCACCTCATCTTTCATAATGCCACAATATATACGCACACACAGATATATATACCTGCTGACTAGTACTGCTGAGGGTACTGCTGGATGGTACTGCTTGCACTGCTGGCTGGTACTGCTGGGGGTACTGCCGGATGGTACTGCTGGGTGGTACTGCTGGCACTGCTGGGGGTACTGCTGGCTGGTACTGCTGGGGGTACTGTTGGATGGTGCTGCTGGATGGTACTGCTGGCTGGTACTGCTGGATGGTACTGCTGGGGGTACTGCTGGCTGGTACTGCTGAGGGTACTGCCGGATGGTTCTGTTGGGGGTACTGCTGGATGGTACTGCTGGGGGTTCTGCCGGATGGTACTGCTGGGGGTACTTCCAGATAGTACTGCTGGCTGGTACTGCTGGATGGCACTGCTGGCTGGTACTGCTGGGGGTTCTGCTGGTTGATGCTCAGGGATGGCAGGTCGGGACCCGCGATCTGGGCTTGCCGACCCGCCATCCCAGAGCAGGAGGTGGGGGGCCACATCACAGGGCGCCGCGGGCCACGTGGAGGGGTAGGCGGAGCGGACCGAGCTCTCTCGCCTCTCCTGCTCATGGGGCCAGGGAGTGTGATGGGAGTGTGCTGAGGTATGCAGTCCTGTGGAGACATTGTTCCTGCTGTGGAAAAAGTACAGGAACGATGTTCCCATGCATTCCTGCAGGACTCGAGCCCTGGCTATAGATATCAATTTATCACCATCATACTCCACTCTGTAAAAAATAAGTGTGCAATGTATAAGGTAATATTCTATGTAATCCCTTTTCTACAAAGGTACGTTTGTAAGCATTCTGGTATTCTGTGGGTTAAAACAAGTTCTCGGCTGCTGCTGTTAGCTTGGTATTGATTTTTACAGCCAGAAATTGGATTTCAGGTAAAACTGATCTAGAGCCACCTGATTACTTTTACATGGAACTGAAGGTTCTGAAACTCCCAACACCTGCAGTAGCTCCCAGGCTCTCCTGTTCCTCCAGGGAGCCAGGACCGTGGTAAACTACCCGTGTTTCCCCGGGTCTTATATTAATTTTGACAACAAAAGACACAGTAGGGCTTATTTTCGGGGTAGGTCTTATGATGCCATGTAAAAGTAAAAGTAAGTAAAAGTGCATGTAAAATCCTATAATCCTCTATAATACAGTATTATATAATGTAAACTGTGTTTCTGTAATATAATTGTGCCAAATACCTTCTTATAGCACCACTCGGCGCTTCCGTGACCCGCCAGAGCACTCTTTCCCGCTCCGAGCACTGCAGGGGGGGGGGCCGAGATCCCCCGCTGACAGCTGGTAGAAGAGGAGGAGAGCAGCGGGAGGTCAGCTAAGCACCGGGTGGCACTGTACTGAAGGTATTTAGCACAATTATATTACAGAAACACACACAGTTTACATTATACACTACTGTAATAGAGTGGACTCTAGCATTTTACAAGCACTTTAAACTAGGGCTTATTTTCGGGGTAAGGCTTATATTGCAGCCCTCCTGGAAAATCACCGTAGGTCTTATTTTCAGGGTAGATCTTATTTTCGGGGAAACACTGTACTATAACATTGACAACAGGAGGAGTTATGGGAACCCCAAAGCAATATGTATTATGTCACTTTCCGTTTCACAGCTGCCTTTCCCCAGCTACTGTAGCCAGGGTAGCAAGTAATTAAGCGTACTCTGTGATTGATTAGCTGCAGTGGAGGGCAGGGGAGACATTGGGGGTCAATTAGATTCTTCATGTCTCCACAAAAAGCACCTGTCACCTGCCCATTCTTTTACAAGAGTGGCTTTTTAGCGCTTTGTGATAGCAATAAAGTTAAATGAAGAAAAAAAAATAAAAAATTATAATATATTGCTGCCTATTGCCCCTGAATGGTGGACCCATGCAATGTGATTATTCTTTTGTGAATTGCCGACTTTCTCTTTTTGCAGAGGTCGCATATACAGCATCATGTTCAAGTCGCATGGAGAAGCAAATGTGTGTGATTTTTGTTGATGGGAGACCAGTCACTGCACTGCTTGACTCGGGTAGTGTGGTAACATTAGTATAAAGCAATTGTGTAAATCCTGCAAGGTTACACCCTAACACTGTAGGAGTCATTTGCATCCATGGGGACACCCGTGACTACCAGACGGCGGTGGTTGAGATTGACACCCCTTGCGGTAGTGTGATTCATTCAGTGGGGGTGGTACCTTCACTACTTTATGATGCCCTAGTGGGCAGTGATTTTCCCCATTTTTGGAGGTTATGGGAAGGCAAAAGGAGTCTGGAGGATAGAGCTCCCCCTGCTGCGGAAGCACAGGACCTCTCACCAGACCACTTTTGCCAAAGGGAAGAGGAGACTGGTGGCAGGACCGAGGAGGGAGAAGACCCTCTTCTTTTTCCTGTACTGGTTGGGGAGCCGGAGGAGCTGGAAGATAGTTCACAGCGGGGGGGCTGATGACCCAGACAATGTCTCTGACCCTGACGGTGAGAGTGAACCAAATGTAGTACCTGACTTAGAGCTCGGGACAGAGGACTTCTGTACAGAACAACTATGGGATGTCACTCTCCTTAGAGCCAGAGAAAACATGAAGGTGATGGATGGGGAGCCTGTGGATCCTAATTGGGGGGTGTCTTTTCCCTACATTGTGCTTAAAAATAATTTGTTGTATCAGGTGGTGAAACGCAGGGAGGATGAGGTGGAATAGCTAGTGGTTCCCAAACTCTTCCGCAGAATGGTGTTAGATCTGGCCCATGGGCATGTAATGGGGGGACATCTGGGTATGGAGAAAACCAGGGAGAGAATAACCCAGAGATTCTTCTGGCCTGGGTTGTATGCAGACGTCAAAAAATACTGTGAATCATGTAAGTGTCAAATAATGGCCCCGTCACCCCATTTTTGTAGTCCCCTTGTCCCAATTCCCATAATTGAAGTGCCATTTGAGCAAATTGGCATGGATCTTGTGGGACCAGTAGTAAAATCTGCCCGGGGACCCAGCACATCCTGATGATCCTGGACTATGCGACCCGCTATCCTGAGGCCATACCCTTGTGGAACACCTCCGCTAAGACTTTATCGAGGAGATGGTCCTGGTGTTTAGTGGGGTGGGAATCCCTAAAGCAGTGGTTCTCAACTCCTGTCCTCACCCACCAACAGGCCAGATTTTAAGTAATACCTTGGGGAGATGCAGACTAGCATACTGCAATCACTGAGCAGCAAATAATATCACCTGTGATGTATTTCAGTTATTCTGCAAACCTGGCCTGTTAGTGGGTCCCGAGGACAGGAGTTGAGAACCACTGCCCTAAAGAGATCTTGATGGATCAGGGTACCCCATTCATGTCCAGAGTGACCAGAGAATTGTGCAAGTTGTACAAAATCTCCCATCTCCGTACCACTGTTTACCACCCCCAAACTGATGTGGAAAGGTTTAACAAGACCCTCAAGTGTATGCTAAAAAAGGTGGTGGATAAAGATGGGCAAAACCTCATGTTTGCCATACGAGAGGTTCCGCAGGCGTCTATGGGATATTCCCCCTTTGAACACTTGTATGGTAGACATTCCAGGGGGCTGCTAAATGTTGCAAAAGAGACGTGGAAAGGAGAGGCCACCCCATATAGAAGCATCATAGAGCACGTCTCCTTGATGCAGGATCGAATCGCAGCTTGTACAAGAGCATATGGAGTAAGTCCAGGAAGCCCAGAGAAGGGTTTATAATTGGGGTGCCAATTAGGGAAAGAGTAGGGGAAGTAAACTACAAAGTTTACCAGCCAGGGAAAAGGAAACTGGAGCAGATTTACCATGTTAATCTCCTACGACCTTTGAAGGACAGAGAGAGTTTATTGGCAGTGCCCGCTCCCCAAAAGGACAGGGTACCCATGGCACCGGATGTCCCCATAACTGAGTCCTTGTCACTGACGCAGCAAAATGACGTTAAGGAATTTGCCAGTAAAAATAGAGACTTTTTCTCTTCCCTACGCGGACTGACCACTGTACTACAACATGACATAATCATGGAACCAGGGGCCTGTGTAAATGTAAAACCCTACCGAATACCTACCTAGGCTAGACGAGAGGCGGTGGCGAGAGAGATAAAAACCATGTTGGAGTTAGACGCGATAGAGGAGACCCACAGCACCTGGTCGAGCCCTATAGTACTGGTCCCAAAGCCGGAAGCTGGCACTATCCGGTTCTGTAACGATTTCAGGAAGCTGAATGGCGTGTCTAAGTTTGACCCCCCTAACGTAGTCAGCAAAGAAAAAATACTGCCTTTTCTACCCCCAAGGGGTCCTTCCAATACAAGCAAATGCCGTTTGGTCTGCATGGGGCCCCTGCATCCTTCCAGAGGATGATGCACAAAACTTTAAGGCCGCATCGGCCCTATGCCTATCTGGATGATGTGGTCATCCACAGCACAGATTGGGAATAACATCTGCACTGGGTTCAGGCACTGGTAGATTCACTGAGGGTAGCAGGTTCAACAGCCAACCCGAAAAAATGTGCCATAGGTCAGGAGGAGGCCAAATACCTTGGCTATGTTATTGGTCGGGGTCCGATCAAGCCCCAGACCAATAAGATTGAGGCCATTCAAAAGTGGCCTAAACCGGTGAACAAGAAACAGGTTCGTGCCTTCCTGGGGATTACATAGTATTACCGACACTTCAACCCCGACTTTGCCACCATTGCCGTCCCTCTGACCGATTTGACGAATAGTAGAGGGCCAGGAATGGTTAAGTGGAATCCTGAAGCCGAGAAGGCCTTCCAGAAGTTGAAGCAAGCCCTTTGTGTACAGCCGGTGCTCGTGACCCCAGACTTCACAAAGGAGTTTGTGGTTCAAACCGACGCCTCTGAGGTGGGACTATGTGATGTTCTGTCCCAGATCAGAGATGGTGTGGAGCACCTGGTCGTCTACTTAAGCAGGAAGCTTAATAGGCATGAAAGGCGCCATAATGGACGGGCGATACTTGTCGCCTTGCATTCGATCACTTTGAGGCGACTAGCGAGAGTCTGACCCGGGTTTTGTCAGCCACCGTGGCAGAGCTGGTTCTGGCCCGGACTTTCTGTTCAACTCAAACCCTTCTCCACCTGCATTTAATGACTAGGAAGAGAGCAGAGGAGAGCTCTATCCTAGATCTCAGAGGGAGAAAGCTGAGTGAGCTCTGTGTGATAATTTGAACTCAAAGATCAAGGTTTGCACTGTGCTTATGTTTTGTGATTGTAGGGGACAGCCCCACACTGTATAGAGAGGAACCCGATTGTTTAGTCTACCACCGGACAACGAGGTTTTTTTTTGTTTTGTTATGTGTTTTGACCTTGCAAACCTGTGATAATAAACCGGGCAAGCCGCCAGATTTTAAAGAAACTGACCTCCATGCTGAATCTTTTCCTCTGAAAAGCGATCCCTACGTGCTAATCTCCCACAATATATATATCATAATCAATTACTGTAGTTTAAAACACATGCACCTGAAGAATTCACATGCAGTGAATGTTTGGTGAATGTCAGATTCACTGCATCATAAATATGCCCCCATGTGTTTGTGGATACCAGTTAGAAAATGTGGCTGCAGCACATGTACTTCACTTGCTTCTTCCTTTTCAAATCAAACTGTAGCCTTTGTCAAGTTGTGTTATAGCTTTGTCTAACAGTGTAGGTGTGTTTGTGTGCTGCTAACAATTGTTGGCTTCAAAACGCATAATTTTCACAGAGAAACAATGACAGACCAGCTTGAATAATGTTACCCATTTTCGCAATTTACACTATCATTGGTTACTAAAGATATTACCTTATAGATAATGTAGATGTTCACTTTTGCAGCCAAATTAAGATAACAGCTACCTTACATTTGTTACGTATTCCCATTAGCATAGCATAACTTAAATATTTAAAATTGCTGGTGATCTTTTTAAGTGCTTTTTACTTGCTTAAAACTCCTTACATGCTCTCCCTGCTTTGTAATGTTTAGGAGGGGGTAGAGTAATGTGTAACATAATTAACCCTGTCTGTACTGTGTTCACAGTTCTTTATTATTATTTATTTTATTTTATTTTATTTCAGGTACTTATATAGCGCCATAAATGTATGCAGTGCTTTACATATACATTGTAAATTCACATCAGTCCCTACTCTCAAGGAGCTTACAATCTAAGGTCCCTAACTCACATTCATACATACACATGCTAGGGCCAATTTGGACAGGATTATCATCTGTATACTAGAATTGAACACTATCTTAAAGGGTTAGGTAGGCAGACTTGCTGGTTGCTACCTGGCTCACAGGTGCCCGTCAATGCTGACCAATAAACTGACCCACCTGACACATACACTGACTTACCTGACACATACACTGACCTACCTGACACCTACACTGACCTACCTGACACATACACTGACCTAACTGAAACCTACACTGACCTACCCGACACCTATACTGACCTACCTGGCACATACACTGACCTACCTGACACCTACACTGACCTAACTGACACATACACTGACCTACCTGACACATACACTGACCGACCTGACACCTACACTGACCTACCTGACACTTACACTGACCTACCTGACACTTAAGCCTCGTACACACGGGACGACGATCGCACGTACGACCGTGTTGAATCGAATGTTGCATAATGTAAATAGCATACTGACATGCACCCGACGGTCGTACATACAACTTGCGGCCGGCCGAACGTGATGACGCGAACGAGCGTATAATGAGGAAGTAGCGTCACCTTTTGGGCTCCTTCATCTAATTTCATGCTAGTTGAAGTGGACTTGGCGCATGCGTGTTTAGCACAATACAACTTGTTGTACACAACTGCTCTACACACGATACAACGATCGTATGCGAGCTTGTTGACACGACCAAGTTTTGTAGTCTGCACATACAACTCCCACGAACGACCGTCGTATGTTCAACTGTTGAAAGCGTGGCCACAGACGATCCATTCTGCATGCAACGGTCGTGAGTACAGCGTGTTGAACACGATCGTCGTCCCGTGTGTACGAGCCATTACACTGACCTACCTGACACATACACTGACCTACCTGACATTGACCTACCTGACACATACACTGACCTTAGTGACCTACCTTTTCCACATCAGACTTCAGGTGACCTCTTGACACTCTTGCAGCGTGCCCATCCCATTCATGACCACAAGTGTCAAGAGCGCGGTCGGATTCCCCACCCAGTGTGGACTGGCAGCAGTGTCTGATCTTCCACCCACCGTTCGCACGCGCGCAGTGTCACTCACTCTGGCCTTCTGGATAAGGCGGCGCCTATAATGGACATCACACCCCAGGGTAGCGGCATTGGACCAGTGTAACGTCCATCATAGGTGCTGCCGGGTCCAGGAGGCGGGACTTATGTCAATCGGCCGAGTCATACGGATTACGGCCGCTCGGGGCTAATAATGCAGTCATGCATGCCTGAGACCCGGGGCTTTTTGGGGGCCCACTCGAGGCTCCAGCCCATCTCAGCCCCTCCTGATGCCACTGTACAGCACCCTATTTTTAGGCATCGTTCACATTCGGGCATAGCAGAAATGTGGGCAGAAGAGAGAGTGTGCAAATGGGAAACACGCTTGCGGTGACAAAACGGTCAATAAATGCAGAAAAATGCGCAATGAAAAACGTGCTTGGCTCATGCCCAAAATTTGGTATATGAGCTTCTTTTAGTGTATTTTTGGAGTGCTGGGAGGCCCATGCAAATGAATGATGCAGCTCCAAAAATGCAACACAGTAATGTTGACCAATAAGATTGAGGCCACTAACTGAAACCTACACTGACCTACCTGGCATCTATTCTGACCTACCTGGCACATACACTGACCTACCTGACACCTACACTGACCTACCTACACTGACCTACCTGACACATACACTGACCTTAGTGACCTACCATTTTTGGAGTGCAGGGAGGCCCATGAAAATAAATTGGTGCAGCTCCAAAAACGCAACACAGTAATGTTGCTCAAGTGTGAATAGGGCCTTCAAGTGGTTCTAAAGGCTCAAGGTTTTTTACCTTCATGCATTCTATGAAAGTAAAAAAGCTGCACCTGAGCCCCATATTGATCCAGTGATGTGCACGAAAGCCTTTGGCTCTCCGGGGACTCTCACTCCTCATTGGTTGAAGCGGGAGCCAATAGCTGCTGCTTCAACCAATGAGGAGTGAGAGTCCCCGGAGACAGTGAGCCAATCAGTAGGGGGTGGGGCCAAGCTGCGACTCTGTATGTGATTTGACACACAGAGCCGCAGCTCGGGAGCGAGCCTGCTTGGGTGCCCCAGAGCAAGCTGCTTGCTTTGGGGGCACTTGGCAGAAGGGAGGGGCCAAGAGGGCTGGTGAGGGACCCGAGAAGAGGAGGATCTAGGCAGCTCTGAGCTATGTCAGGGCAATAAAAATGGGGAACTTCCTCCTTGAGGAAGTGGTACATGCTGAGGGTGTCCACAACTTCAAAATAAATTTGTGATGTCTTCCTCAGAAACCAGAATTTAAAGGGTATGGGAAATGTTACAAAATAAAAACCACACGCCCATACACATACATATAGTAGGTCGAACTGGATGGACCTGTGTCTTTTTTCATCCTTACAAATGATGTAATTATGTAAATATCCTTAAGGCTGGGTTCACACTAGAGAACACAGCGGCTCCCAGCAGGAGTCCGGTTCGTCTCCATTCACTGTTTCAGGTCCGATTTCAGACAAATTTTGGACTGAATTTGGACCTGAAATGTACCAAAAGACACACAGGATGTTGAGAAAAGCAACAGCAATGTTACTATATACTGTGAACTATATGTACTGTGTGCATTATACCTATCTATCCAGCAGGTGGCTCTGCAGTATTATAGTGTATAGTGAATGTATTCTATGGTATAACAGGATGTATGGTCTATCTCTGTTACATGCACTTGTTTGCTATTTAGTTCCTGTTTTTCTCTTCCATGTAAAAATATCCTTCATGAAAGTAAATCTATCCTCTGCATACAACAAGCTTCTAGCACATGATATCAATACTCTGCACCATAGGTTATGGGCCCAGAGCACCCAACACAGCCCAGGCACCGGAAAGGATACTCAGTGAATACAGAGAATCAGTGAATACTGTATGCTGAAAAATGGCAAGTGGTTCAGAAGTGAAGTTTTCAATTGCAAAACTGAACAATCCCAATTACCAGCTGTGAAAATTTAAACTGAAAATGCTTTTTAGCAAGGATGACTTGTGGCAAGTGCTGAATACAGACAGACCCACAAACGGAGAGACGGAGGATTGGGACAGGAAAGATAGGCAGGCAAAAGCAATTATAAGCTTACTAGTGGAAGATGACCAGCTTATCCACATAAGAACAGAGAAAACGGCCAAAGGTATGTGGACTTCATTACAAAAACTTCATGAGCATTCAAGCCTCAACAAAATGCTGTTTTCGCTATGAAAATTGTATAAGATAAGACTAGAAGAAGGCCAGCAAATGTGTGACCACGTGAAAGCTATGCTAGAAATCATAGAGTAGCTGCGTGCCATCGGAGAGGACATCAAAGATAACCATATTGTTGCCCTGCTCCTCTGCAGCCTTCCAGAGACATATACTGCTCTTATTAATGCTTTAGAAACCAGACCCAAGCAGGAACTGACACTGGAATATGTGAAAGGCAAATTAATCGATGAATATGACAGAAGGAAAGAAAATATGCACCATGATGACAAAGCTTTTAAGAAGTACAAAGGCACAAAGCACAACAAAGAAATCAGAGCCTGTTTTCACTGTAAAAGGACCGGTCACTTAAAATATAACTGTTCTATCTGGAAAGCCAATCAGCAAAAGCTACAGCTATCCACAAGAGTCAAAGCAGCCACAAAAGAGACTCCAGACACATCATGAAGTGGCACCTTTAAAGTGATACAGATCAGCAAGCCACATGGCTTGTCCCGTGCAGAGGAGGAGGTCCTATCCTTGGGCCTCTCCTTCTGCCCGGGTGGAGGTGCCGACAGGTTTGAAATTATAAAAGACGTAAATTCATTTGCCCGTAAATTATTATTTAAAAGCTTCCACTATAAACAAAGTCATAAAGAAGAGGAAGAAGTAGAGCTGAATCTCACAGCGGCAGATTTCAGGGCACTTCGGGAACCTGCTACTACAGGAGAGCGTATCCACAGAAGCAGAGGCAGTTCGGGAGGAGGAGGTGGGAAAGGGGGGGAGAGGAGGGGGAAGGCGAGCTAGAGGGTGAAGACAGAGCCAATAAATTTAAGAGGAAATCACAAAAATTTCCCCCATTAACAAAAAATCCCGCCCTGGCACTCTTCTATGAAAATTAACAATCATAGTGGAAACTTGATTCTAGAAGAACATTTGTCATTAAAGTCACTCCAGAAAAATACCAGCATTACTATTAAGATGGCAGACAAAGCGGGGGAACATTGTACTCATGGACAATGACCAATATAAGTCAATGTGCCTCAGAATTTTGAATAACAAAAGATGTTATAAAAAGATTTCAGCCGCAATGGTGGATAGATTTAGCCACCAATTTTATGATTTGGCCAGACAAAAAGGCATTCTTACCCAGAAAGAGAGGGAATTTGTGCGTACCAGACACCCCCGCACCCCAACCTTTTATGCAATTCTGAAAGTGCATAAGAATCTACACAACCCGCCCGGGCGGCTCATTATATACGGGAACGATAGTATCTCGGAGGCAATGAGCCAGTTTATTGATTGGCATCTGAGACCACATGTTTTGGAATTGGCTTCTTACACTAAGGATACAATTTAATTATTGAAAAATTTGGAAAATATGGAGATCCCTAAAACCGCGATCCTAGTGGCCATAGACGTTGAGTCCCTCTGTGGAAGCACCCCCATGATCTCGGGGTTGCGTCCATAGAGAGGATTCTATGTCAACACTCAACTCATGAATGGAAATTCAATTCCTTCATCATAACTATGCTGGATTTCATTTTACAACATAACCCCTTTCTATTTAAAGGCTCCCACTACCTCCAGGTACAGGGACCTTGTGTGCTCCATCATACGCCAATCTGTACCTGGGGGAGTGGGAGAAGGCACTTCTCACTCGGGATGAGTTATCTTGCTACACCAGACATGTCGTCATGTGGCAACGCTATATTGACAAAGTGTTTATGGTGTGGGATGGCCCGGTGGAACTGCTCAAGAGTTATCTTGAAGAGATAAACAAAAATTAGCTAAATTTATTCTTTACCATGACTTACAATGAGAGTCGTATTCGTTTTTTAGACATATACATCCTAAAAGACAGCCAAGGAAAATTGACCAGCACCCTTTATAGAAAAGAAACTGCTGGCAACACTGGAACCGTTGAAAAAATCTATACCATTTAGCCAATTCCTACGACTGAAACGAAACTGTACATCATATAGGGATTGTAAATTGGAGGCTGATCTACTAAATACAAGGTTACGGGACAGGGGGTACACAAAAACCTCACTGAGGAAAGCATTTAACCGAGTTAAAGACTTGGATAGACAAAATTGAATATTCACATCCAAAAATAAAAAAAACAACGAATACTACAAGATTAATCACACGTTTTTCAAACGAACATAAAATACAGAAAATCCTTACAAAACATCCCATCGTGGGTAAACTAGTAGGGAATTACCCTCAAATTACCTATAAAAAGGCGGGGTGACTCGGAGATCGCTTAGTCCAAAGCGAATATAGGGGCGGCACACGAGGAGACCTGTGTAGAATTAGGGGTACCTTTCCATGTGGGTCTTGCTCCTGCTGCCCATATATTGGTGGTAAGACATATACAGTATTACCCAATGGCGAAAAGTTTGTCCCTCGACATTTTGTCAATTGTCACACAAAAGGGGTGGTTTATCTTGCACAGTGCCAATGCGGCTTGTTCTATGTAGGAAAAAACAAACAGGAGTTTCAAGCACAAGTGGGCAAACACCTACAGGGTATGTGGATGGGTAACTTATATCTCCCTCTAGGAAGGCAAGTGGCCAAATACCATCACTATCATTTGCCATCAGTCTAATTTATAGCATTAGATAGAGTTCATATCCCCGTCAGGGGTGGGGATTGGACTAAGACCCTACTCCAGCGGGAAATGCTCTGGATTAGGTGTCTTAACGCCACCATGCCCCCCGGCCTAAATGAGGCAGAAAGTTTTAGGCCCTTTTTATAGTTCTGGTAAAACAGATTGAATGGCTCTTTGTGTCTTCCCCTCTGCCTCGCCCGACTTCCCTTATCATCATGTATTTACATGTGTGGTGTAACTCTCAATATGCTTCAGTTCCTAATTCCAACTGCCTCCCCTGGTTTTCAGGCCAGGTTGGCTAAATTTCCAGCCTCCCAATGAACATCGTACAGTTCCCCATTGGGTTGCTTTCCCCATAGTTTGATCAGGCAAATACCTGGAGGTTTTCTAGTATCTGAATAATAATATGTTTTTTACACATTGTTATTATTCTTTTCTTTTTCCTCCCTCGGAAGTCCTCTTCGGTCGGGCAGTTCCGTTTGGACCCTGGCTTGGTGGACACCTCATAGGGCGATATTTTGTCATTATTAAATATTGTGATATATAATGTCAATCTTATATAGTTGTGGGTTTTATACAGTACTCTGTTTTTGTATTTGGACCTCCCATACACATCCTTGCTCTTTGCTCCCCTCCTTTTCCTCCACAGAAAGGTCCCTGTGGTGGATTAACAATTCCACCCAGGGGCCGTTTTTTGCCAGTGCCCAGTGGTGGGGAAAATTTCTTCCCCTTCCACTAGATGGCGCTGTCTCTGTGCTGTCGGTTATAGTCCTTATAGAGTGTTCTCTGGTCTCCAGGACCTAGTTTTCCGGATGAGCGGAAATTACGCTAGCCATGTGATGCACTCCCGGCAAGGGCGCCTGGACAGTGGCTGGCGCCATTCTCACCTGCTCGGTCGTGTGACCAAACGTAGGTTTGAGACCGCGGACCTTCTTGGACTGGGAGAGGGCAACAGATTCGGGGGTTGGCTCCTCACCGGTTGTGGCATCTGAGGCACAGAGGCCCCACTGAGGCCTATGTCCCACGTCCTTTCCACTGGGTTTTGTGTTACTATACATTTGGAAGGTAAGCCCTTTGTAAGGCTATTTTTACTTGCCAATAATGACTTCATTAGTCATTTAATTCTGAGCCCACTCCTGTTGATTTTTACTTATTATTCAGAAACCTTCCGTATCTTTCTCCTCTTGACGGACTTTGCACCGGTCATTGGACGACCCCTTTTCCAACTGTCCTGAAGCGATGGGAAGTGTACTATGAGCGGAGAGTGGGATGTGCTGGGGACAGTCCGAATCTCAGATAGTAGTCTTTGTGTTGTGCTTCTATTTTTGTAAGTAATGTAAATTAACCCAACTATTAGAACCAATATATTTCTTGGAACCATTTGATTATGTCAAATATATATATATAAGGTATTAGTGCGTACATCTCTCTATATTACAGATGGCGGTACTTTTCCCTGAAGAAAGAATTGAGACAGATGATATTCTAAAATGCGTTGGATTAATCCCCCTAGGATAGGTCGCTGTTTGATTATGGGACTTCTGGGTTGGGTGATACCACCATATTTACAGGAATCAACATCCTATTCTGTACCCATTTTGTACAAATATGCACAATTGAATACTCTGTACTCTGTATACTGCTTTTACTGACTGGTGCCATTTTTAACTTTGTTACAGCTAAATAAAAAGAATGTATATTTTAACAGAAATTTGAGTTCATTTAAATTGCCTTAAAAATCCCAGATTAGGGGTAAAACTCTTTCCTAGCCACACGGCTGGTGCCTATACTCAGGTGCGACAAGCCACATGACTAGCAAGGAGACCTTCTTCACAAACATTGATTACAGTGCAAAAGACAAAGTTTTCCTAGCAAATAGGAAAAGCATCACCTCCAAAGGTAAAGACCAAGATTTCCTGAACTGCATTACACCACAAGGCAAGCAGCGTATCCTTGTAAAGAAAGTGCTGTGTGTTCCAGAACTAGAAGGTAGCCTTCTATCAGTGAAAAGTCTTGCAAACAACGGTCTCACAGTTAAATTCCAGGGTGATGAATGCACAATTCACAATAAGAAGCAATGCCTCGCAAAAGGATAACTGGATGATCGCCTATACAGGCTCATCACCACAGACCAGCAAGCCAACATAGACTCTAATGACCTACACAGCAAATGTATTCACTTATGGCACAGGTGACTGGGGCACAGAAGTCCAGAAGCTATACAGGACATTATAAAGAGAGGCTTATAAGAAGATTTGACAATAATGCCTTGCAAAGTGCTCATGAAATGCAAGTGCTGTATTGAAGCAAAAGCCACACATGCTCCCATTCCACAGGCATCTCAAAGAAAAACTACCCACCCCCTGCAGCTCATACACAGTGACGTATGCTGTCCAATGAAAACTCCCACGTCAGGCGGGAACAGATATCTACTGACTTTCATTGATGATTGTTTATCTGATGAAACACAAGAAAGAAACATCAGAGAAACTTCAAGAGTTTGTTGCCATGTCTAGCAACAAATTCCAACGCAAATCAGGAGTAATTTGCACAGACAATACATAAGCAAAGAAGTGGCTTCATACCTGAAGAGACAAGGAATCATACACCAGACAACCACTCCATACACTCCTGACCAAAACGGTAGCAGAAAGGAAAAATTGCACTCTTATAGAAATGGCCAGGTGCATGTTGTCAGATGCCAACCTACCTCACAGGTACTGGGGAGAAGCAGTCATGACATCAACCTACCTACAGAACAGACTACCCTCAAAAGTTATTAAAACAACTTCATTCTGAATGTGGCATAGATCAAAGCCTAGCTTAGGGCACATCAGAGTGTTTGGATGTAAAGCATATGCCTATATGTCAAGTGAAAAGCGATCCAAGCTGGAGAACAGAGCCATAGAGGGCATTCTAGTAGGCTACAGCGAGCAAACTAAGGGTTACAGAATCCTACACCCAAAGACTGACAAAGTGACAATAAGCCGTAGTGTTTATTTTGATGAGAGCCCATCACCAGAAACACAAATCCCTGAAAGCTGTGAGGTTAATATGACCAACAATCCAGAAGAAAAAGTTTTTTTTTTGTTTTCTCAATCAAAAGTTTATTAATATAAAGAATAAACCAAAAAGTTACAAATTACAAAGAGTACAGTATGTCTTAATTGGGTAGAGGTGATTAGGGTTACATTTGTATAAAACATTACATCTTACAAATTAAATACACTGGGCAGAGAAGTAGGAGTACACATACACCAATAATAATGTAATTTTCCTTAGTAAGCATCGAAAGGTGTTTGAAAAGAGTGTAATGTATCTTAACCACTTGCCGACCGCCGATCGGCATCTGACGGCGGCAAAGTGGCTCGTTCCCGCAAATCGCCGTCGTACGACGGCGGCTGCGGGAACGTGTATAGTGAGCGCGCGCGCGCCGCCGGAGGCGCGCCCGCGCGCTCACTGTGTCCAGGGGGGGCCAAGGAGCTTCGATTGCCGCCGGCCACCCGCGATGCCCCCCCCGGAGCGAATGAGCGGAGGTCTGTGTATGTAAACACGGACCTCCGCTCTGTGTGAGGGGGAAGGGCTGTGATCACAGCCTTCCTTTACGTGAAGGCTGTGATCGCTTCCCTTCCCCAGATAGGCAGTCCCCCATACAGTTAGAACACGCCCAGGGAACATAGTTAACCCTTAGCGCGCCCCCTGCAGGTTAACCCCTTCACTGCCAATGACATTTACACAGTAATCAGTGCATTTTTATAGCACTGATCGCTGTATAAATGCCAATGGTCCCAAAAAAGTGTCAAAACGTTCCGACATGTCCGCTGCAATATCGCAGTACCGCTAAAAATCGCAGATCGCCGCCATTTTTAGTAAAAAATAATAAAAAAAAAAAAACCCAAAAATGAATTCTCATCATCCGTAAACGCGACCACTTTTGCGCAAACCAATCAATAAACGCCGATTGCGATTTTTTTTCGCAAATATGAGGAAGCATATAAATCGGCCAAAAACGGTGAAAAAAATGTTTTTTTATATTTTTTTTTTGGATTTGTATTTTAGGAAAAAGTAAGAAATTTGGGTTTTTTTGCAAAATTGTCGCTCTTCTTTTGTTTATAGCGGCGATCAGAAATGACGCAGTGGTGATCAAATACCACCAAAAGAAAGCTCTGTTTGTGGGAAAAAAAGGACGCAAATTTCGTTTGGGTACAACGTCGCACGACCGCGCAATTGTCAGTTAAAGCGACGCAGCGCCGAATCGCAAAAAGGGCTCCGGTCCTAAAGCTGGAAATCCTTCCGGGGCTGAAGTGGTTAATTTAAATAGGGTAAGCCCAGGAAAAAGGAAAAAAAAAAATTAAAATATGAAAACTAGGAGAAGAAAGGGGGAGGAGGAGGGGTTGAGAAAGGGCCATCAAGTGTTGTCTCTTTAGGTGATTAAAAGCAAAGGGAATTTGGCTTATGGGCCAGTCTGAAGGCAGTCACAACGGGGGGTTGTCTCAATTTGTCATGTTTATTGTTGGATCTGTTATTATTTCTGGTGTGGTTGTTCAGTGAGCTCTGTAAATTTGTCAGAGATAGTGAACAAGTACCAGTCTTTCCAGATTTTGTGAAACTTAGAAGTGTCTTCTTTCTTCATCGCACTAATTTCCTCCATTTTGTAAGTCATGTTCACTTTATCTACCCATTCGCCGATTGTTGGGATTTTTGGGGATTTCCAATTGAGAGGGATAAGGTTTTTGGCTGCGTTCAGTAGATGTCTCGTGAGGGAGTGTTTGTATTTGCGGATGGACATGTGATTTATATGAAGTAGGCAAGCCTTAGCATCTAGTGACAATGTGGTGTCAGTAATGTGGTTTATCAGTTGAATAATAGATTGCCAAAACTTCTGAATTCGCGGACAAGACCACCAGATATGTAAAGAAGAGCCCACTCCGTGATCACATCTCCAGCACGTATTGGAGGTGGAAGGGGACCATTTATTGGTCATTTGTGGTGTCACATACCAGTGGGAGAGTAATTTATATGAGATTTCCTGGGTTTTCGTGCTTAGGGAACATTTGTGGGCAAAGATGCATGCTTTTTCCCATTGCGTTTCCGAAAGAGATTCATTTAGTTCTACTTCCCATTATTCTTTAACTTTTTTAGCGGATTTACAATCTACTTTAGTTAACATGGAGTAGACTAATGAAGTTGATCTGTTGATTTTTTTTTGGGTTTTTTGTAAGCAGATTTTCTCAAAGGGGGTTGGAGGCCTGGTAAAATGGTTTAGGTTCTCTTTGACTTGAAGAAGATCATGTAGTTGTATGTAGATCCAATATCCCGCCATTGGGCCCCCTAGCCTGTCTTTGAGTTCCTGGAATGGTTTTAATTTCTTACCATTGAGGCAGTGAAAAACCAGGAGTGAAACATTGCTCTTCTCTTGAGGTGCATGTTTGGGAGGCGTAGAAATTAGGTAGGAAGTCAACAATTGTTTTTTCGCAAGGGTATGAAAGATTCCAAGGGAGGTGTTAATTAGAGGGTGAGAAATCTTTGACTGACTTAGGAAGGGAGAGGTGGCCCAGGGAAGATATTGTAAGTTTGTATTAATGCTATTCGATTCTAACTCGATCCAGTCCTTATTGCTTGAATGGCAGTGCCAGTCTATGATTCTTGTCATGTGGGTTGCTTGGTAGTATTTTAAAAAGTCAGGAAGTCCCATTCCTCCTCTTTCTTTGGGTAGTGTTAATAGATTGAGGTTTATTCTAGGTTTACGATGGGCCCAAATAAATTTTCTTTGGAGTTTAGTAAGTCGTTTAAAAAATGAGGTCAGAATTTTGACTGGGAGTGTATTAAAGTAGTACAGTAATCTAGGCAAGATGGTCATTTTCAAAATTGATGCTTTACCAAACCAGGAAAACTGCTTGTTAGACCATTTCTTCAGGTCTGTCTCTATATTTTTGAGTAAGGGAAGAAAATTTGTCTCGTAGATGTTGTCTATATTCGGTGTCAGTTTAATTCCTAGATATTGTAGTGATTTGGGGTCCCATTTATAAGGGCAATTTTCTTTTGCCATTTTCAAAGGGTCTGGTTTCAGTGAAATATAGAGTGCTTCAGATTTGTTGTAGTTTATCTTGAAGTTTGAAATTAAATTAAATGTTTTAAATATTTTGTTTAGGTTTGGAATTGAAATGTGGGGTTGAGTTAGGAAAAAGAGGTCATCCGCGTAAGCGGCCACTTTATATTCTCTGTTACTGATCTGAAAACCATGAATGTCACTGTCTAGTTTAATTGCTCTAATCAGGGGTTCTAACGTTATTATGAACAATAGAGGTGATAGGGGGCAGCCCTGCCTGGTGCCATTGCTTATTTTTAAGCGTTCAGAGTACATATTGTTAATTTTAATTTTGGCTTGGGGGTTCGAATATAGTGTTTTGATCCAATTGATCATATTTTTGCCCATTCCTATATGGGAGCAAGTAGCCAATAAGTAAGGCCAAGCCACGCGGTCGAAGGCCTTCTCGGCATCTGTGGATAGGAGGAGGCCTTCAATTTTGGATGATTTGGCGAGGTGTATCAAATTGAGTGCTTTGATGGTATTATCTTTAGCCTCCCTACCAGGCATAAAACCCACTTGGTCAGGACCTATTATTAGATTGAGTAATGGCTTAAGTCTATTGGTCAGAATTTTCGATAGTATTTTTAGATCAATGTTTAGCAAGGAAATAGGCCTATAGTTTTTGCACTTTTGATGGTCCTTCCCTGGTTTGGGGATAATGGAGATATGTGCCATCAGGAATGTGTTTGATTCGGATTTGGATGAAGTTAAAAAGTTGAAGGCAGAAGCTAGGTGGGTTGTTAAAATGTGGCTATAGGTCTTATAATATTGAGATGTAAATCCGTCAGGGCCCGGGCTTTTACCTGACTTTAATTCCCTGATTGCTGATTGTACCTCTTCTGGGGTGATCCACCGTTCCAGTACGTTAGCATCACCTGCAGAGAGGGTTGGGATTTTCAAAAATTCAAGTATGGTATTTTCTCTGTTAGAGGAGATATGTGAAGGCTTCCTTTGGGGTTGGAGGTTGTAGAGCTGAGAGTAATAGTTATGGAAGATTTTAGCAATATTTTCTGGGGTGTGGGTCAAGTTGCTGTCAGTGTCGCAAATCGAGTGGATATGTCTGCTGAAGTTTGTATCTTTCAGTGCTTTCGCCAGAAGTTTTCCTGATTTGTCTCCCTGTTCATAAAATATGTGTTTGCGAAAATAAAGGGATTTTTTAATTTTTAAATCTAAGATTAATTGTAATTTTTTCCTGAGAGTAATTAATTCATTTTCGACCTTCATTGCAAGTGATTGTTTGTGTTGGGCTTTCAATTTTGAAATCTTTTTTGTCAGGTTATTGATCTCGGCTACTTTCTCTTTTTTTCTTCTGGCTCCCCATTTAATCAGTTCACCCCTGATGACGCATTTATGGGCTTCCCAGTTATTTAAAGGGTTGGTCTCGGAACTGATATTTTTATCGAAGTAATCTAGAAGTTTAGTTTGAATGTCTGTCTGAATTTCAATATCTGTTAGGAGAGACGCATTTAGTTTCCAGTCAAAGATCGGTTTTTGAGTGGTCCTATCTTTGAGTGAGATGTGGGTGCATGATCAGAGAAGGAAATCATTCCTATCTGTGCTTTTGTAAGGAGTTTTAAGTCCTGCTGTGAGATGAATAACATATCAATTCCCGATTAACGTTTATGTGGTATCGAGTAAAGAGTAAAGTCCTTCTCTGTGGGGTGTATCAGTCTCCAAGTGTCCACTAAGGACAGAGATTGGAGAAGTAACTAAATCCTCTTTAAGATTTTGTATGAGACTGTTGAGTGCCCATTTGATGTGTCCTGTCTCGGATCTAGTGGTAAATTAAAGTCACCTCCTAGAATGATGCAGCCCTTCGCAAACCATTTGAGTTCGTTGATGATTTTGTAGCAAAAGTTAAAGTGGGATTTGTTTGGAAAGTAAACGTTGGCTAGGGTGACAGGATCTCCTGCCCAAGTGCCTTGGAGAAATAAATAACGACCTTCTGGGTCTATTAATTGTTGTGAGGGAATGAAAGGTGAGTTTTTGTTTAGTAGTATTGAGACCCCTTTTGTTTTGGCAAGAGGGTTTGCCGCATGGTAAGATGTCGGAAAAATGTTGTTGGATAATTTGGGAATATTCTGGCCCTTAAAATGTGTCTCTTGAAGAAACACGATTTTAGGATTGACCTGTTTTAGTTCTCTAAGCAGTTTCATTCTTTTTTCAGGAATATTCAAGCCGTTTATGTTATGCGAAATTAAGTCAGGAGATCTGCCGAGAGATAAGTAAGATATGCTTGTTGCCTTTCTCTTTAAAAAAGGGAAAGAAAAGAAAATAATTGGTAGGGGGAAAGAGGGGGTAAGAACTGAAGTAATCAAGGGAGGTGGAACACACCTTATTGACTGCTGAGCTCCTCTTGGGGCCCCTAGGTGAGAGTTCCAAACAACCAATTGTAGATTAAACTAAATTTGGTTTCGGAGTTGTGTAGCAATTGATTGTTTTGTGGGGGGGGGGGAAGGGTAGTGAAAAAAGCGAGGGAACATCTGAACCTGTGTGTTTGAAATGGGTCGTATTCGTATGTTAAGCAGACCAGGGGTCCATGCTCATGTAGATTTGGGATAGGAGTTCTCTTCAGTCTGACCCATTCTTCGTTTAGTTAAAGGAGGTGTGAATTCCATTTAAGCAAAATTGGCATGCAAAATAACACCCAGATGATGGGTTACTGTCCTTAGATATCCCCATACAGGGGGGCAACTTAGCCTGGCAGGTCAATTTCCCGGCTCTGGGAACAGGAATTCAGCTGCCATGCAAAGAGGGAACTATGAATATTAACCAAACATATAATGAACAGCAAGTGAAAGAAATTTTTTTAGTCATCTGAAAAAACTCTCCTGGTATCAAGAAAGAGGAGCTTATTTTAGATAATAAACCTCTATAGAAGTAAACAATATCTAAATGTGACGCTCTTACTGGTATCAGAATACTTTAACAGTGTAATCCTCAAAAGTGAGCATCAGTCATAATAAGACCTAAGTCAGTGTGGGGATCGTCCCTTAAAAAGGTTCCCTTAAAGGTGATTATGTAGCCAATGAAAGTAAACACATGTGTGTCAAATATGGCTCTCGAGAAATCCAATAGGAATTAGTATGATTGAGACATGTAGAAAAATCAATGGCTCGGCCTGTCTGAGAGAGTCCTCCCGCACTGAAAGGTGGAAGTTATGGTAACTAAACTTGTATCATTTTAACTTTAAGTATACTTAAATAACCTCTAAAAAAAAAAAACTAAAGCAGGAGTAAATGTGTGCAAAGACAAGTACTGTCAGGTAATAGAGCAAATAGGTGGGACAGATGTTGAACTATCTGGGAAGTCAGGTTTGAAGATAAGCCAGATTTTTACCTCGGAAATTCCAATTCACAGCCAACCTGGAGGATGTGGGTCGAGTTGGAAAGAATAGTTTGTTTCAATTAACTTGTCTTGGAAGCAAATACATCTGTCCCTGAAAGCTGGAGGGATGTGGTACTTGTCAGGAAGCATATCCCATGACTGAGGGGCTGTAAGTTCCGAAGGGTGTTCAAAGCATATAAATCACTTTGATCAATTGTTCCTTATCTGGAGCCCAAAGGTAAAACCTGAGATGAAGGTTCCAGTTAGTCTCTGGGGGGTTATGACTCCTGCAAGGTCCTGAGCTGTCTGGGAGATCTTTAGAGGAGAAGTGTGAATGAATGCTTAAACTATTACCAGGAGAGGTGTATCATAGAACATATTCAGTAGTGGTCTTTGGTTCTAGGTGCTTTGGCTGCTGGAGAGTGTCTGCCATTATGATTTGATTTCCTGCTGTTTTTGCCTTTTGCCAGCAGTGTACTGTACGGAGATGGTCCAGGTGAGCAGGTATCTTGATTCATGGGTGGAGGAAATAGAAATTCTGCGTATCAATCTGGTAAGTCAACAAGGTCTATTTGGAGATTATCACAGAATGACTGCAGGTCTTCCGGGGTAAGAAGCAGGAAGTGTTTGCTCTGGAAGGAGGCTTGTAGTGCAAACGGGAACTTCCATCTGTATGTGATGCCTTTTTCCTTCAAGACCTCAAGCAGGGGTTTGAGGGCTCTCCTATTCTTCAGAGTAATAGGGGAGAGATCTTGGAAGAGAGAAATTTATTTATCGTTAAAGATAATGGTGTCATTTTGTCTGGCTCTAAGAAGAATTTCTTCCTATTAGGGGAAAGCTCGATAAGCAACAAATTATATCTCTGGGTGGAGCGTCGTCTGAGGCCCTGGGTTTGCGGGCTCTGTGAGCTCGATCGAATTTGATTGGTGATTCTGCCGGTCTGTCGATCAGGTTGTTGAAAATCGAGCACAGAGCCGGTTTGATTTGTTCAGCTGAGATGCTCTCCGGGATTCCTCTGACTCTGATGTTGTTCCTCCTCCCGCGATTATCTAGGTCTTCAAGGTGTCTGTTCATCATAATTAAATGTTGTGCTTGCATGTTGGCGATGTTGTCGAGTCTAGACAAAGCCTTGTCTCTTTTTTTGTCCACACGGTCAGAAAAAGTTGACCAAAGCGAACCTGTGCAGGAATCATAACAAGAGGTGGAACTCACATTACCTAAATCAAGTTCCCCACCAGATCCTGCTGAACCGTCAGAAAACAGAAGGTCCAATCGGATTACAAAGGGGATACCACCCTGCAAGCTGTCATAAACTGTAAAAATACACAGCATACTTGAACCAACATCCTGGAAAGACATAGAAAAACTTTTAAAACATGAAGCCAATAAATGGAGAAAGGCAGCAGAAGGATAATTAAAGCCACTTCAAGAAAATAAAACCTGGACACTCACAGAGCTCCCTCCTAACAGCAAAACTATAGAAAATAAGTGGGCTTTCAACGTAAAGTCAGATGCAGAAGGCAATATCCACAAATACAAAGCCCGACTAGCTGCCAAGGGTTACTCCCAAAAATTTGGTGAAGATTACGATGAAACATTCACTCCCGTCGTAAAACACTCCACACAAGTAAAACACTAAGACATTAAAACTGCTTTGCTATATGGAGACATTAAGGAAGATCTCTACATGGAGCAACCACCAAGGTTTGTACAAGGAGACAACCTTGTGTGTAAAAATGTTGTGGGATACTGCACATAGGACTAGTTGATAGGCTGCTGCCGCCCAAGAACTCCACTGAATGGAGGAGAAAAGTGCAAACTATGGGATATCGGGACTAGGCGCAGCCCAAGTGATCCAATATGCGAGAATTAAGATAAAATAAAGTAATAATGTGTAAAACAGGGGGTGTCCTTTTATGGATCCATACTATTACTAAAGTGTGTATCAGCCTTCAAACAATAAAGTATAATTTAGTGCTTTGTGCAAATGTGTGCATTTCCATATATGCAATAATGTAACTAAAAAATCACAGTCGTTATGGAATTAGTACATGGAGAAAAAAGTGCTCAGTGCAAATTGTGCTTAATTATCATTCAAGTCCTGGGCAATTAATAAGCCCCTATTTTACCAAAAGGAAGTGTCTTGTGCACACCTGTGCATTCCCCTGTGTGCATATATATAATAAAGGTAAATTACATCCACAAAAGCTGGATGAATGTAATTGACCTTTTTATGACTTGTGGATGTACAAACAATTTTTTATGGTTATAGAATAAAGCAACTGTTTTTAAAAAAGTAATTTAACACTATCGATCTTGAAGGCTGATACACACTTTAATAATAGTATTGATCCATAGAAGGACACACACTGTTTTACACATTATTACTTTATTTTATCTTAATTCTCACATATTGGATCACTTGGGCAGCGCCTAGTCCCGATATCCTATACTTTGAACCTTGTGTGTAAACTTCAGAAGAGCATCTATGGTCTTTAGCAATCTGCAAGGATGTGGAATGAGAAAGTAAATGAAGTGCTTACTAGAGACTCTACTCCGAGAATCAAGAAGACAGGTGGATATACATCCTTATTTATGTTGATGACATTATAACTTGTTTTGAACAAGAAGGGGATTACAATCAGATAGTTCACAAGCTGAAAGAACATTTTGAATTCAAAGAGCTAGGGAACATTAGCTACTATCTGGGAATACAAATAGAGAGAGAAGAAGATGGAAGCTATCTTCTCAACCAATCTCAGAAAATCTCTGAAATCTTGGAACAATTCTATATGCAGGATGCAAAGGAAGTAAAAACTCTTATAAAACCAGACTATTTAAAGCTGGGATCCTCAAACTACGGCCCTCCAGCTGTTGTGGAACTATACATCCCATGAGGCATTTTAAAACTCTGACATTTACAGACATTACTAGGCATGATGGGAATTGTAGTTCCTGAACAACTGGAGGGCCATAGTTTGAGGACCCCTGATTTAAAGTGTAATGAAGCAGAAAACTTGCTACCCAACAATGACATGTATCGCAAAGCAATCGATAAGCTGTTATATGTTGCCACTGTGACAAGACCAGACATAGCTACAGCAGTGGGCATACTATGCAGGAAAGTCTCAGCCCCCTGTCAGCGTGATTGGAACGCAGTGAAAAAAGTGATGAAATACCTCAAAGGAACAATTCAGATGAAGTTACGATTACCAGCAGCATCAGATCCAAAACTAGTCGGATATGTGAATGCTGATTGGGCCGGGGACTGCACAGACCGCAAATCCACAAGTGGATTCATCTTCCAGTATGGGGAAGGAACTGTACATTGCAGTAGCATACACATGTCAAGAAGGGATATGGATTTGTCAACTTTTTGTGGACATTGGGATAGACATGTCCAAACCAATTTCCATTTTCGAAGACAGCTAGGGATGTATAAAGCTTACCCAATCAGAAAGGGTCAAATCTAGAACACATCAATGTCAAATATCGCCTACTGAGGGACAATCAAGAGCAAGGTGTTATTGACATTCAATACTGCCCATCAGAGGAGATGACTGCTGACTTCTGCACTCACCAAGCCTTTGTTGAAAGAATGTCATAGTTATTTACAGAAGAAGCTGAATTTGACAAAGCACATGCTGTTGAGAAGCCGGGTTGGGAAAAGCAACAGCAATGTTACTATATACTGTGAACTACATGTACTGTGTGCATTACACCTATTTATCCAGCAGGTGGCACTGCAGTATCATAGTGTATAGTGAGTGTATTCTATGATATAACAGGATGTATGGTCTATCTCTGTTATATGCACTTGTTTGTAATTTAGTTCCTGTTTTTCTGTTCCATGTAAAGATATCCTCCATGAAAGTTTCAACGCATGATATAAATACTCTGCACAATACAGGACTCCTGTGCAATTTGCACCAGTGCCGCTGCAGAGATGTGGGAACCGGCTCCATTGAGAGCCGGTTACAATCTCCTGCTATGCGAATTGGATGCGGGTTTCTTCGAAAGGTGTGAACCCAGCCTTAAAGAGACCTTTTTTCCAGACCAATAATTTCAAGAAAATATTTCCGTAGGATTATATGTGCATTTAAAATATTTAATGCATGTTATTTACCTATATATATTGCAAGTGAATAAAAACAATCTATGAAAAGGAAAAACACTGCAAGTGAGCATATAAAATACTTGATTTTTATGCTTCTACCCACAATTTTTTAGGCTGGTGACAGGTTCACTTTACATTTTTGTTTTTATTTTAACCACAAAATTGCCATTCTGTTACAAGATAATTACAAATAATTTTCAGAAAGTAAAAAAAAAAAAACAGCAGTACCTCCATGTCTTCCCAGGGTGGCTTTTTACAGGTTTCAAAATCTTCTTCTTTTAGGCATCCAGTTGGCTCAAAAATTACATCGATTTGATAAATTATCCTATTTTGAACCTTAGAATAAATAGAATAAACAGAGAGTATAAAATGGATATAAAATACAGTATGCGTTCTGTAGTGTTTCATACAGCACTGTTGACCAGGTCTAGTCAAAATTAGGCCCTGGGTAAAAAGTAAACTGCAGCCCAGGGTTTTATTTACTCTAAATGAACATATACCACATCAATGGGCGTACAATTGTCAAAAGCAGAGTGTTGGTTTCTCAACTTCTGTCTTGTTTTATTGCTGTTTTTTTAACACTATTGTCAAATCTATTGACACTATTAACCGAGGTTATAACCCTAAAGCTGTCCATATACTGTAAGATTTCTCTAGTTCAGCAACACGAGCTGCACAAAAGAAATCACGTGTTCTCCCCTTTCACACTAAACAGACTGGAGCAGTGAATCTCTCCTGCCAGCTACTTGATTCTGACAGACGGCACCTGTGGCTGTCAGAATGCCACAAACAGTGACTGCATCTGCTCAAATTTAAGCTGGTTCCTCAGGAACTGGCCAAAATTTGCTCAGTGTATGACCAGCTTTACTCACTCTTACAAAAAAAGTGTTTTTGTTGTTGTATTTGCTGCATTGAAGATATTTGTCATTACCTCTCTTCCTAGTACTCACTTTTACAAAAAAACGTGTTTTTGTTGTTGTATTTGCCCCATTGAAGATATTTTTCATTACCTCTCTTCCTAAATAAATATCCTCAGAAGAGATGGAGCAATAAAAAAGCTTTTAATTATCAGGATGTACTTCAAATAATAACAAACATAATGAATATGAGGAGAAGATCGTTATTCTCTAGGGCTCTCATGATCTATTTCTTAAGGCTTGGTCACCTTGGACAGCCTACACTTGCCCGGGAGGCCTTCAATCAAAAATCAGAAAAATCAGGACAGAGCACATTACTTAACTTTAGTGAGATGTGTCCCTAGTACTTCCAGTGCTGGGACAAGGTCATCAAGAGTCCAGGGTGAATATGCCAATCTGCGCTCCCCCCAAGATGTATGAGCATTATATGTAAGCAAAAATCCCCCCCTCCAAAAAAAAAACAATTGAGCACCAATATGCACAATTACCCCTAAGCATAAATCTCCCTCCTCCTATTAAAAATCCACCCCCTTGCTGAAATCCCTACCCCAGCACAAATATTTGCTTCCCCACCCCCCTCCCATCCTCTCTTTCTGCATCCCCCCTAAAAAATGAAATAAAACACTCCTCTTAGCACAAATCCTCTACCCCTCAAATTTCCTCTCCCAGTACACATCCTCTCCCCCACTCCGAATTCCACCCTCCCAACACAAATCCCCTTCTAGCACAAATCCTCTTCCACCACCACCCTCCCAGCAAAAGTCCCCCCAAATCACAACTACTAGCATACCCCCCAAATTCCCCTTCCCAACACAAATGCCCCCCCCTTGCTGTGCCCCCCCCCATGATACCACAGTGCCTAGGGTAGCCATCCCTCCTGCCCACCCCTTGTCCTGCCCATGAGTGCTATGTTCTTCTTTAAGTGAAATCTTCCTCCTCGGATTCCCCCCACCCCTGCCGTCGTAATCTTCTGGTGAAGTGAGGGTTAATAGAACTAAAGGGCTGTGAGTTTTGTTTGAGGTAAACTTAGACTTCCATTGAAATTAACATCATGGTACATTTTGTATAATAAAATGACTTGTTCAAAGGTGTGTGTGTTTATATACCATTGAATGTTTTTGTAAATGGATAAGGGTTTTATGTACCTTTTACACATTCACTTTCAGATTCCAATAAGTCCCCATCCACAGACTCCCACAATCACCTGGCAAGGGTTGCGAGAAAGAGGCCCACGCCTTCATCAATAAGGAGACAAGATGCTTTGCCAGGGGATCCCCCTGGCAAGGTACCCTCATCATGTTAAGGGCTTGTGGCCTGGTAAGGTTTAGGGAGGGGGAGCTGCACACTCTTACCCCCTTTCCTGGCCACGCAGGCTACATGCTCAGATAAGGGTCTGACATAGATATTGTAGGGGACCTCACACTTTTTTGTTGTTTTTTGCTTGAGGTTCCCATTTAAAACCCATACCAGACTCAAAGGGTGTGGTATGGAATTGGAGGAGGACTTTTTTTAACTTTACATTATCTCCACTGTTGTTTACATTCACCTTTCAGTCAGGAATCCTCTGATGACAGTTGAATGTGCGAGGCAGAAATGAGTCACTGGTTGTTAGGATGCCAATGGGGTGCTGCCTCCCTAACAACTAGGAGGGAGCTGTCACATTAGCAGTGGTGCCACTGCTAAATGTCTTGCTCCACACTGCATCTAGAGGTTTGTTCTGCTGTTTGCACAGGATTCTCCAAAGACAGCACACACTGCACAAGTCTGCCTCACTTTATTTCTCCTTCTGGTCAAATGTCCTTAGCCTGTAGTGTTAGGCTATTTTCTCTGTTGGTGAATGTGAACTCTCATGGTTGAATGTATTTAAGCTGTTTTTCTATTAGGACCGAATGTTAGGGAATGTTACATTTGCCCAGCAAAAGGCAACAATGAAACCTTTACAAGCATTACGGGTATTATTCATTCAGCTTGCGCGAATGCTGAGACATTCGCAAAGGAAAATTTTATAAATAGGTCCCTTAGGCTGCATTTACATACATACAGGGTCTCCAAACCTTCTAAACAAAGGGCCAGTTTACTGTCCTTTGAGGCTTTAGGGGGGCCTGACTGTGGTTAGTGGGAGTAAATAATGCCCTGCCGTCAGTAAAAGTAAGGCAGTATAAAGGTCAGCAAGGGCCACATCCGCCCTTAACAATTAATGGAACCACAAGCACAACATTTTTTAAATGTATGGCAAAATGTGTGTTTTCTGTGCGCTTTGTTGCGTGTTCCAGAAACTCCAAGTGTGAATGAAGCCTGACTGTGGTAGGCAAATGTAGGAGCATTATACACACACAGTGGAACCTTTAAAAAAAATGCTTGGCCTTTAAATCAGACCTGACATAGTAGGAGAATATGTTTGTCTACTGATACAATGCCTAAAAAAGACTAGAACATTTTCCAAAAGGTGACGGGGAAGAACATTATTTAAATGTGGATAAAATAAGTTTACTTAGCTGAAGTCTCATTTAATCATTTGGTAAATATACACTGCAGCTGGAAAATGTGAAGAAGGCACTTTACTTATTTATTAACCATTTCCTCTATTTTTTTCATAAATAGTTCCTAATTTAATCCCATTTTTTTTAAATAAAGCACAAAATCTGACTATTCTGGAAAACACTAATATCTAGTCAACTTAAACAATTATGTATAATCCTAAAGAAATGCTGAAAGAATTTAAGAATATCACTCATCGATAGATAAAATATAGATTGTTGGGAATATATTATTAATATATTAGGAACAGAGGCGTAACTAGAGCCATTTAAGGCCCTGGTGCAAGGAACCATGAAGGCCCCTCCTGACCTCAGGTTCAGGGGCCCTTTCCAATGATCCTGGTGTCTTTTTCTCCCATCTTGGGCCCTTGATTATGGTCCTGCAGCATGACCCCTTCCTGGCTTCAGACTCTGATATAAGGGGGTCCCTGGTAACTGGAACCCCCCAATTACATCATTGTTCCCAGCATTCCCCTTTAATCAGGGTTCCCAGAGCCCCTGTTACTTCAGAGTCTGCAGAATTTCCACTTTCACTGTAAGGGCCCTTTCACACGTGAAGCGATCGGACCACCTGTTGGTCTGTACGGGGAGGCGGATGTAAACAGACATGTGTCTATTTACACCTGCCTGCATCCAATCCAATGAAAACAGATGGATGGGGATGCAGCCCGCAACTCCTGAAGTGACATCACACACGCCACAGTGGCGGGACAAGAGGGCCCTGTCGCAAGTGCGACTGGTGCAACCCTGATCGTTCCACCACTGATTAGGAAGAACAGTGAGACTGCCATTACTGTCTTTCTTTTAAAAGTGCTGGTTGCCTGGCTATCACTGTATAAGAATATTTTTGAAGTGTTTTGAAGTGTTGGCCCAGAACAAGCATGCAAGTCACAACAGTCAGAGTAAAGCCAGACATTATGATTTGCATACTTGTCCCAGGTTAATGAGACAATAATTACTGAAGAAACCTGTGGACAGCATAACGGCCATGGATCTAATATTTTCATAAGAGGGTGATCAACTTTTGCAGCCTCCACACTTCCTCAGTATAGGCATACTTGTAGAAAAAGAGTGCATGCGCTGATAAAAAACAGTGCTCTAAAGTGCTTTAGTGCATATTGTTAAATGCATAAATAAACAATCTAATCGGTGTAAATAAAAATGTATCAAACATAATAAATCAAAATTGTACACGTGTCAACCAAGACAAGTTCATATTGTACATTAATCAAACATAAGTCCAAAAGATATAAATCCAAAATTCATGTATATTTAGTGAATTAGATAGTTCGTATCCAAAGTGCACAGATGATCTTCACCAAATGAGTGACTCTTAAACACCACCTTAACAGTGTCTCCACCACAAAAGAAATAGTTGGTTAAGCTTACCCTAAGGTAACTTGCATCAAGCCCATAGTTAAAACGTAATCTGGCCACAGCAAATCATAGGAATCTGGAACAAACCGTCACACTCACTCAGGGTTTGACTCATCAGCCAAACGTATCATGAAGGTCAGCTCTCTTTTAAAACAAAAGACCTCCACATAGCGTAGAACCATTTGGTATGGAATTTATTAAAAAATGATTGCACTTACATCAATATCCAAGATTACAGGCAATTAGTTAGCAAGGAACATCCAGTGGTCTCGTGCACGAATACCGGGCGTAATGATCTGGAGCAGACTCTCTTCTACCCGGTGCGTTTTGTCTCAAAGGGACTTTAACTGGAGTATAGGTCCGCTCCCCGTCATTGCGCGCTATAAATAATATTTATAATTACCAATAAACCATTAGAAATGGGCCTGGCTTACCATTCAGTTGTATTCACTTCCGGCGTGAGCTTCAATCCTCATACTGAATCTAGACCGACCAATGATGTAATGTCATTGAGGTCATGTGGACTTGGCTGCCTATTGCAAGCCTCCAAACTCAGTGCGGTACAATCACGTTCCCATGTAGGAGCCAAGCCTCACTACGAAAACATCCTGGCCAATGACATTCTGTAATTCGGCGTCATCAGGGTTGCGCGACTCCAGCGAAGCGTCACAGCGTCATCATGGTCACGTGACTCCGGCGACCCATCATGGGTCTGGCAGGCACGATGTACGCCGAGCCTCATTCTCAGTCATGTCCACAACAGAAAACATATACCGGAAATGGCAAAGCGCCAATCGGGCCTCAATATGGATCCTATTTATGAAGCTACATTACGACATCAGGAGAAACCGGATGCCGGAAGTGGCACCCCACTTAACGGATATGTATTATGATTCACTTTTTGTCAAATATAATTCATAAAGACCATTGATGTCAAAATTGCAAAGCAATATTGGATTACTACAAATATACAACATAAATAACACAAATAACAATTTTCTATATTAAAATAGTAATATAAAACTGACTTAAAAAATATCCCATAAATATACATTAAGTGAATTAAAACTTAAATTCAAATTACGAATTCCAAATTTTAAGTTTCAAATTTTAAAATTCAACAGACCCCTATTTACACAGTATTGATAAAAGAATTTATGTCCCATATGCCCAATAACATTTTAATTCATAAATCCAGTATGTTTCAAGACGAGAAACTCCCCTAATGCTGGAACCCCCTCTCCAAGGTGGAATGTGTTTGTCAATAACGACAAATTCAGTTCCCTTCGGATTTTTATTGTGAAATTTAAGATAATGCTTTGGGACACTATGGTTGGTAGCCCCTTTCTTTATACTTGCTATATGTTCATTAATGGGAGTTGTAAACGAACGTAAAGTTCTACCTACATATTGCTTTTTACATGGGCATGTAATCAAATAGACAATATATTTAGTGGCACATGTTGTGAAGTGTTTCATTTCATAGATACGACTAGTGGACATAGACTTGAACGTACAGGATTTCCTTCTACCACATTGTGGCATGGGTAACAGCCTTTCATATTATGGAAAAATGTAGGTTTGACTGGGGAGGTCAACTACATTTGACGCTACTTGATTCCTAATTGATGGAGCACCCCTATAAATTATACTGGTGTGTGTTGGTAGGACTGGTCCCAGTACCCTGTCATTTTTAAAAACGTCCCAATGTTTTTCAAAAATATTCTTGATCTGTTTATATTGACTAGAGAATGTGATAAAAAAGGACCATCTAAATTTAGCTTCAGTGTTATTTATATGGAGTTTGTCCTCAAGTAAAGATGATCTATCAGTCAGAGATTCCTTCTGTATTTCTTCGTCTATTGTCTCTGTGGGGTACCCTTTACCAATAAAGTGTTGTTTTAAAACATTGGCTTGTTGTAAAAAAACTGAAGAATCAGTACAATTGCATCTCAATCTCAACATTTGACTCTGGCGGGCTGACTTCAACCAGGTCTTATGGTGACCACTATCCATAGGGATGTAGCTGTTGCAGTCAGTTGTTTTGAAAAACGTTTTAATCTCCAGTCTCCCATTACCTTTACTTATCTCCAAATCAAGGAAATGTATACATTCACTACTGGCCTCATATGTTAAAGATATGCCACAATTATTCGTATTGAGATATGCCATAAACACTTGTAATGAATCAGGGGTACCATTCCATAGGAGGAGGTATACTTCAAATTAAAACATACTGTTCATGGGGTTGACTGATAAGAGATGATCCATTATTCATAATAATATACAGTATCAGTAATATAAGTCAACACAATAAAGCTTCAAACCCAACTAAAAGCCTTTTTGTTAGGAACAGAAGTCAGCTGCTACCCATAAAAACAAGGATAAGCAAATGATACCACAAACAACAAACTAAAAAAAAAAATAAAAAAAAAAAAAAAATAAAAAAATAAGTGGTAGGGCAGCGCTAAGAATCAAAATTCTACAGAGGGTTTATAGATGACCTCCTGTTGATATGGGAGGGCTTGGAAGAATCTGTCTTGTCATTTTTGATGTGCTTGAATACTAATGACAACAGTATCCATTTGGATTACCAAATTAGTGAGAAAAGCATTAACTTTTTGGATGTCAATATCGAGCTGTGTGAGGATTAGATTAATACAAATGTATATTTCAAGCCGACAGACCGCAATAGTTTCTTACCAGTGAGTAGTGGTCATTATCCTAATTGGATAAAAAACATCCCCAAAGGGCAACTAATGTGAGTTAAACACAACTGCAGTAAGTTGGATGACTATTACATACAAGCCGATACTTTGAAAGATAAGTTTGCGCAAAAAGGTTACGGGGAAGAAAAAAGAATAGTCTTGATAAATGAGGTGGCCAATATTTCTAGATCTCAAATTTTAGAGACTAATAAAACATCAAAAGGGTCAAGTCAACATCAATGGGGTTTATTTCAGACTTTCACCACCAATATCGAGATATAGAAAGGATCTTTCATAGACATTGGCATGTATTATTTTTGGATAGGAATCTGGCCCCTGTGCTGCCACTGAAGCTTTTCATCTATAGAAAAGCACCAAATTTTGGTGATAAAGTTGTTAAAAAATTCTAGATCCCCCAGGACAGAAACAATCCCACTTTGTTCTGAAGGAATTTTATGCATGCCGTAAATGTTTGTTGTAGGACTGTAACTATAAGCAATAGGGGTCGTAAGAAATTTAACATTTAATGAATTCATCACGTGTAATACCACACACGTAGTGTACCTGTTATGGTGTCCATGTGGGCTATACCATGTAGGACGCACAAAACGTTTATTGAAAATTAGAATATCTGAGCATATTACATATATAAAAAATGGTTTTGAGAACCATAGCGTGTCACTACACTTTAGAAAGGTGCACAATAGGGACCCATCAGGACTGCAGTTTTGTGGTATCAACAGGGTCTACCCCAAATGGAGGGGATCCAACTTGGTATGTGATTTATCAAAAAAGAAACAAATTGGATCTTCTTTTTAAATACTTTAAAGCCAAATGGTTTGAATGTAGAGCTAGATTTAAACTGCTTCATTAGCGATCTTTAGGAAGCGTGATTTTCTGTATCCTCAATTTGAACCTTTATAATGCACTCTTATTATATTGTGATTATAGCCTGTAGTTTTTTAACATAGATTTATGCAATGTTTTTTTGTATGTAGTATTTATGTGTATTCTTTAATTAGATGTGTAATTTTTTTTTTTTTTTTAAACATTGTTTTTTATTGAAAAGAGCAAGATATATAAAAGAGATAAGTACAAAGTAGCAGTAGTATAAAGTATAAAAATACAAAATACAAAAATTTACAAACTCCATGGAATAAACATCTTCCATCATCGTATACCGATGTTTCGGAATTGGGAATTACACATTGCGAGTTATCATCAATAGTTCGTTATGGTTCAGTTACAGATTCAATAGATTGGAATATAATGTTCAGACATTGTCATAACATTTCTAGTGGTAGAGCTTGTGTGGAGAAGGAAAAGGGATATAGAAGGGGAAAGGAGGGAGAGAAGACTAAGGGGGGAAAGGGGGGAAAGCAGGGATAGACAGAAAGAAAACGCCAAGTACATTAGCACGAAGGATGGTTCAGTAAAGATCCGTAAGCTGTTCCCCCCAGATCTCCCATTGTGTGTTGAAAACTTTACGTTTTTCTAAGTCGTTAATTAACA
>BLSH010466290.1:0-11486 GCA_018402905.1 Glandirana rugosa
CAGAGGTGATCAAATACCACCAAAAGAAAGCTCTGTTTGTGGGAAAAAAAGGACGCAAATTTCGTTTGGGTACAACATCGCACGACCGCGCAGTTTTCAGTTAAAGCGACGAATCGCAAAAAGGGCTCCGGTCCTAAAGCTGGAAATCCTTTCGGGGCTGAAGTGGTTAAAATGAACCAGGCATGGATCCCACAAGACTTGTCTGTACCTTGTGCAGAATAGACATTTAAACCGGACTCACACAGCCATTCGTATACTTGTTTTTTTGAATATGCCTCAATATTTTGGGGGCTACCCCAATTATAAGCAAAAAAAAAAACAGTGTTGGCTACCTCCTCCTACTCCTCCACCACCGCCACTTCCACCTACACTGCCATGGTCACGGCCTAGTCAACCTCTAGGCTCCTACTCCACATCCACCCCCCTTCCCATTTTTTTAATTTGATATGTTTATAGATAGATGTTTATTTTCCCTATCCCCATTTTTTTTGTAGGGCACTTGCCCTACTCTTACCCCCATTTTACTTCCTTTTGCAGCCCTCTAGCACTTGCCAGGACTTTGTTACAGCCATTTTTGTGCCTAAAAGTTCGGGCCCTTATTGACTTCAATGGGGTTCGGGGTCCAATATCGTTCACAAAATATTGGAATGTTGCAGGGGCTGCAGGAAGCAACTCGATGGGCAGTAGTAGGACCGGTGCGGAGGCAGGGTATCAGCTTTCTTCTTGTCCAAGATGTCAAGGAAGTCATGGTATGCTTAGGGAACTATCTGGCTGGTATCTGTTGAAGGTTGGATGGTTAGGCACAGGGGGGTCTACTTGTGTGGGAATGTTGGCGACAGTAGCTGGAGGAAAAGGTGACCTCCCCTTTGGACCAGTCAATTGATGAGTTGTGAGCCTGCAGCCAAGATGTTCCCTGATGACTGGGAATATGGAAGATCTGATAACATCAAAGCGGAGGAGTTCCTGATGACTAGTGTCTGAGGTTGCTAGAATAGGGACAGTCTCTTGAGTAACAGGCCCTGAACTAGGTGGAGAGTGATCAGTGAGGTGTATGTTCAGTCTTTGTTTCTTTTTTTATTTCAATAGTTTTTTGTAAAGTTTTTCAGTACACATAAAAGAGAACAGAGACATGCGGTGCTCATTGTCATACCAGTTATCGCCAAGTCATACAGACTATTTGAACAGCGTAAAGATTCCCTTCTCTTGGATAAGAGGCAACCAGAATTACAAACAGTCAATGATAATAGTTTATGCTAAGCGTGCGTAGCTGGATGTTACCTCATGTTCCCCGCCACCCCCATAAGGGAACATGCTGTGGCAGGGGCATGGGGAAACACATCCAATGATGTGTTGCTTATTAAGTGATACTGCAGTACAGTACAGAACAGGGTAATATATTAGTGTACTCAGGAACAGTAAGAAAAATAAGAATACAAAGAATACAAAGCCCAGAAGCATCCCAATATTAGTGATGGGGGTGTGATGGGTCTCAGACTCCCAGTATCATGTGTTGTTTAGTCTCATTAGAAATTTAGGGAGGGTGACAGGCAGAATTCATGTTGGTGTTGCATATGATATTGTTGGCAGGACTAGAACCTTGTTTCAAATGTTAAACTTATTAAGACCACCCGGGTGGTTAAACCCAAATGTGCCAACATCCCCCGTCTATGAAATAGGAAAAAGCGGATATGTAACCCCCTAGTTACTCTGGACTTTTAAGGCACCATTAAATGCAACAATAATATAAAGAATACAGTTTATTTGAAAATTAAATAGAATAAAAACCATACAATGACGTATAGCTGAGAAATACAATAGTAAAAAGCTTTTGATACAGTGGATGTCTTGCGGCTTGTAAGTACTTCACGTTAATAGCTCGACATGTTTCAGGATTTTGATTTTCCCTTCTTCAGGGGCATTCTGAAATAACGGAGAGTACATGCTAGAAAATACCATGAATAGATTATTGGTCTACTCCAATATGGGAATCACATCCTAGTCATATACACACAATATTTGAAACCAGAAGTTCATATATAGCTCACTCAATTTGTACATAGAAAAATTACCTTGTTATGCCGTGTTCTCAAACCTACTGCAAGTAACTAGTGAAACCATATCCCTGTTCTTCTCTATGCTGTAGTTTCACCCACAGCTTCCAGATGTTTGCAGAACAGTGATATGGGTTCGCCCCAGTTTTTGTTACACAGACTTTCCAGATGTTTGCAGAAGAGTAGTTCAGTTAGTCACGGTTTCATTTAAAGTGACACACAGACTTTCCAGATGTTTGCAGAAGAGTAGTTCAGTTAGTCCCGGTTTCATTTAAAGTGACACACAGACTTTCCAGATTCCAGATTGGCTTCTACCGTTAATTAATACTTTTCAGATCCAGTTTGAAGATGGTCCACATCCACCTCCATTTTTGCTTTTTTTAGGTTTTTATTTTTTAAAAAATGCTTTTATTTATTTCCCTGTCTCCATTTCTTTGTAGGGCACTTGTCCCACCCTTACCCCCATTTTCCTTCCTTTTGCAGACCTCTAGGACTTTCCTGGACTTTTTTACAGCAATTTTCAGAACTTTTGGTAAAATTACCAGAACCCTGGACCCGAACCCGGACTTTTTTTGAAAAGTCCGGGTTCGGGTTCGGATCCGGGTCCCGGACACCCCAAAGTTCGGTACGGACCCAAATTTTACAGTCCGGGTTCGCTCAACTCTAGTCACAAGAGCTATGATCCACGCGAGAATTGAAGGCATTATCGTAGATAAGACAGTAGCTCAAGAAAAAATCTGGAAGCTGTGGGTGGATTACTTTATACCCCTCCAATTTTGACTACAGTCTCCTTACCCCTTGAACACACCCCTGGCCACCAAGTTATGGGTAATCCCAAGTTCATTCACTTGGGTGAATCCCACCAGCGGGTAATCCCTTTCAGCAATTTACTTTTCTACTTCATTCTTTTGTATATCCTCTGTTGTTATGCCAATAACCGTGAGACTTTCTTTATACACTTGTTTCTGAAATAATCAATAAAATCTTTTAACAAGGGAATTTAGAAGTAGTCACAACAGTGGCGAATACTTGTAGCAAGAAGGGGGAGAGGAGTCCCTTGTAGACTTTGAAATATTCCTTAGGCAGGCCATCTGGGCCTGGAGATTTGCCGTTTTGAAGTGTATTGATCGTGGCTTCAATGTGTTTAGTTGTGAATGGGGCATTTAGTTCCTCCAGTTGTGCATTGGATAATGTGGGGAGATTCAAGGTTTGTAGGAACTCTTGTATATCTTTCTCTGAAAGTTGAGGTGTTGTTGGGTCATTGCTTAAATTGTAAAGCAAGCTGTAGAAGTCGGCAAACATATCAGCTATGGTTTGGGGGTTAGTTACTTTATGCTGGGAAGTCGGGTGAGTGAGGAAGGCAATTTTTGTTTTTGCGCGGGCCGCTTTTAATCTATTGGCAAGATAATTGCTGGCTTTATTGGCGTTGGCGTAATGTGCCAATTTCAGGCATCTTAAGTGGTAGTCATATTGCTGTGTCAATAGTTCTCTTAGATTTTCGCTAAGTTGGGACAGCTTTTGTGTTATGACTGGATCAGGGGCTGATTTGTTAATTGATTCTAGGGAATAAATATCTCTTAAGATGGAGTTAAGTTTGGCATGATAATTCTTTTTATGTCTCGCCCCTTGCTGAATGAGTATTCACCTTATGTATGCCTTATGGGCATTCCATAATGAGTAAGGATTCTCTACTGAGTGTTCGTTTGCAGTGAAGACATTTTGGAGATGTTGGGATATAATGTGTGTGTGTTGGGGGTCCTGTATAATTTTGTTATTGCAGCCCCAGATGGGGGAGGAGTGGGGAGCATCCCCTACATTTAAAGACATGGTGATGGCGGCATGATCGGACCAAGTGATATGATGTATTTTGGCTTCAAACACCTTTTGCAACAGCCATTTGTCTATGAGGAACATATCTATGCGGGAGTATGATTGGTGCCTGTGGGAGAAAAAGGTATAGTCCCATTCAATTGCATGGAGGCATCTCCATACATCAAAAAGCTCTAATGAAGGAGACGACTCAGAGTTGCTGCTCTTTGTGGTGAGCATGATGTTGTGTCCAGAGATCCGTCTGCTATTATGTTTAGGTCTCCACATATTTTGAGTTTGCCGTATTTGGAATCTTGTACTTTCCTCTGTAGTCTACGTATAAAGCGTATCTGGTGGGTGTTTGGGGCGTATGCAGATACTACTGTGTAGGGGTGTTCATTAATGTCTGTATTGAGGATAATATAATGACCTCCATTGTCTATCTGGATATCTTTGAGTCAGAAGGACACTGATTCTCTGATTGCTAAGAGTACCCCCCCTCTTTTATAGTCTGGGGTGTTGGATAAAAAGATGTGGGGGAAATTCTTATTTTGGCAGAAGAGTACTTTAGATGTTTGGAAGTGGGTTTCTTGTATGCACAAGAAGTTGGCTTTTTGTGAGTTGTCCTCTTTCCACACTGAGTGTCTCTTAGCCGGGTGGTTGAGGCCCCTCACATTCAGCGATAGACATTTAATGTTAATTTGTGGTTATGGTGATGGTGCTTGAACATGAGGTGTGGTACTCACATGTTTGGTGGTCTTTCCCCTGTGCTCATCCTTCCAATCCGTGGACCTGGAGTACATACGAGGTGGGTTGTTGAACTCTGGATAGTGATGATGGTGAGCTTTAGACCTGGGAGGTAAAGGTTGGTTGCTTCTGTGCGGAATAAGAAGAAGTGTAAGAGAAACAACTAGAAGAAGAAAAAAAACAAAGTCATAACGTAAAAAGAACTTGGGCCCAATTGCAGACCCGTGTGCGGACGATACTGCTTATAATGCATCGGGGGGGGAAGGTGGAGTGACACTGGGGTCCTCCTTGGACAGAGAATGTGGTTGTTGAGTTGGTCTGTTTAGGAGCCTCCTGTAGACATTTTTTTATGTTGTCTCTTGTGAGACACTACTTACCACCCTTCCTGGATAATGCCTACTTGCGGTTGTAGGATTTGATTTGATGATGTGGCTGCGGTGGATTCAGGGAGTATTCCCCCCCTGCGCAGGGCTCTGATCCCTTCTTCCAGTGTGGAGACTTGAATCGTCACATTGTGGGTTTTTAGGAGCGTCGCTGGATATTTCCATTTGTGTAGGATTTTGTTGTTTCTCAGTGCCTTCAAAATGGTTGCTAGGTTTCTGCGACATTGTAGTGTGTGTCTGGATAGATCTGGTAGAAGCTGGATGGACGCATATGGAGAAGAGACGTTATCTGCTCTGCGAGCTGCTGTCACGATCTGTTCTTTCACGTGGTAGAAGTGCACTCTAAGCAGTACATCCCTTGGTGATTCTGCCGAGTTGAAAGAGGGTCTCGGCAATCTATGTATCCTATCAATCAGGAGGTCTTGTGCCCATAGGGACGGCAATAGCATGGAGAATAGAGCTTGAGCGTATTGTTGGAGTTGATTTGGTAGAACAGACTCCGGAACACCAAGTAGTTTGATTTTGTTTCTCCTGGATCTGTCTTCCAAGTCCGATATCTTGTCTTTCAGCCAGGCTATATCCTTGCTCTGGGCCCTGTGTGCATCTACCATGGTGTTATGTGCAGATGAATATTTGTCCATTTTCTTTTCCACCCGGTTAACTCTGGTGCCAATTGCTTGTACTTTCGCCTGGCACTGGTTCAGCCTGGACATTATGTCAGATTGTAGAGATGACCTGAGTGACAGTAGCATTTCTTTGAGCATTGTGTCTGAAATAGGTTATCCCGCTATGGGGAAGCTGGCTATGGGATCTGGCCCTGGGGTATGCACATTTTGTTGACCTGAGTCAGGTCCGCTTACCTCCATTTTCCCATTATGTTGTGGGTCTGCCTGATAGTCTAAGCATGTTTTTTGCATCTGAGGACTCCTTGTGGATGGTGTAGATGCTCCTGAGGAGGGTACGCTCCTGCTGGCTGCTTTTTGGCAGTTTTTATGCGTGTTCCCGCTATCTTTATTCAGGGTTGCGGTTGTAGGGATTATCTGAGTTTCTGGCGTGGCGCTTCCCTCTTGTTGGAGTCTGCGAGCTGCTGAGGTAAAGTAGCCTGAAAGTTTACAGGGCTGCTGCTGATTTTTTTTGTTTTTTGTCATCCCTGCGGTGGTCCGCTAGCTCTGTGCAGTGGTCACGGGTTGTTTGGAGGCTCCTGTGTGGTTTACTATTCTCTGACCTGTAGAGACATCAGTTCATGCAGTGATCATAGTGGATGAGCCTTATTAGCCGTCATCAGGTAAATCCCTCTTTGGGGTTGATAGTAAGCCCCAAGTGATGTGTGGTTGTACTGATATGCTTGTGCGGTGGTACAGAGTGGTGCTGTCTCCCTAGCGCAATAGCTGCAGCACACTGGCCGCTCTGAAAGGCCACAATATGGCGGTTGCTCCAGAGTTTCCAGTGGCGTCCTGAGGGTCCTTGTGTCTGCCTGACTTGGTTCCTGGCTGGCAGCAGGTGGATGGTGACACGGGAGGTTGGATGGATTACTACCCCCGATTCGGCCGTTCATCTGTGGATCGCTTCTGCCCGGAGCCGGCCTGGCCTAGGCCTAAAGATGGCGACAGCCACCGCGAGGACATAGGGATAGTGGCAGAGGGGATGGGGCCACAGGTAAGTGTCCAGGCGGCTCAATAATGATCTGAGTAGGTATCAGAGGGTTTGATGCAGCTTATGTGATACTTGTGGAGTATCACCCTGCTGATGGTGCATCGGATGTGATCCAATGGAGCCGGGCTTCCTTATGTGCACAGGCCTCCTCCGCTTCTGCCGCCTCTCTGTCCCTGGTGTGACAGGGATGCATTCCTCCGGGACGATCCAATCGGGACCTGTAGTGCTGTGCTCCCTCCTGAGCAGGATTAGATGTTGTTTGGCTACCAGAACAGCCGTTAAGCCAGAGTCTTGTCCCTGGGATGGACGGAGCTAGGGATTTAAGCGTCCATCTTGCTCCACTGCTGGCCACGCCCCTTCAGTCTTTGTTTCTTGAAAAGGAGGAAAATATGTCTTTGGCAAGGTTAATAGCTAAGAAGCAGCTGCACTCTCCTGAGTCAATGATTGCCCATAGTTTGACCTCCCTTCCAGCCAGCTGTTAAGAGGTAGGACGAATGATTTGAGTAGACATAGTCCTGGATAACTGGAGGTATGAGGGATACGGGTGCCTGGACCTACTTGGCCTTACAGGACAGTTATGTAGGAAGTGGCCTGAAGCTCCACAGTAGATGCACAGGTTGTTTAGTTGCCTATATTCCCTACAAGTGGGTCGGAGTAGACCTATCTGCATAGGCTCTACATCAGAGGTATTGAAGTTTGGAGGAACAGAGGTAGGGACTGCTGGAGCCAGGACTTTGGGTAGTACCCAAGTTGGCCTTAAGTTCTGGGATCACTCACAGTGTCGGTCCTGCAGGCGCCTGTCCAACTGGATGGAAACTTAAATGAGAGCCTCTAGTATAATGGGAGCCTCAGATGTTTCTAGCTCATCCTTGAGGATTTCAGGCAGGCCTAGACAGAATTGGAATCTTAAGGAAGGCCGCATCATTCCAATCTGTATCAGCTGCCCACCTATGGAACTCTCTGACGTAGTCTTCCACCAGTCATCTGCCTTGCACAAGGGAATGAAGAGCTGATTCAGCAGTGGCAATTTTCTGTGGGTCATCATATAACACCGCCATGGCTTCAAAGAAGGTGGTGATTGAGTTTAACTCCTCATCCTTCTGCTCAAGCAGGTTATGTACCCAGGATTGTGGTTCATAAGATAGGAGGGAGAAGATGAACCCCCCTCTGATGGTCTCAAGTACAAAAGTCCTGGCTTGCAGGGAGAATTATAGTTTGCAGGCATTCTTGAAAGCCCTGAACCTCCGTTGGTCCCTAGAGAAGTGTTCATGAGTGAGGACTCTTGGTTCTGGGAGAAGCAGTAACACAGCAAGTGGAGCAGCAGCAGCTGAACTGGAATGTGCCATCGCAGAGGCAGAGCTTCTGGCTGGGTTGGGTTCACCAGAAGCCATTGAAGTAGTGAGAGTATGGAGACGTCCCTCGAGCTGGAAGTATTCGGCTTGTGTCAGGGCTGTCATCTGTTGGCACAGTGCAGGAGCACATCTCTCGGCCTCAGACATAATGGCTGATTGATACTATTCTGGTGGCTAAAGGCCTAGAGATTCACTGAGACAGCAACATAGTCAGTGCATGCCAGGGTCAGGAGCCAGGTGGGTAACAGAGCAGATGAGGTCAAGAGGAGAAGCCACAGTCAAACACAGGAAGAATGCAGAGGATATCCAAAGGCAAGCCAAGGTCAAGGACTAGAAGCAGGCAGGAGACAGGTCAGGAACAAGCCAGGTTGGTAACGAAGGATCACCGGAGCAAGATTCACAGGAACACAGGGCACAAGCTGAAGATCAAACAGCAACTTCAACCACTGGCAAGCTTCTGTATAAAGGCCCATGTGAAGTGTTGGTGGAGATACTGGGTCCTAGAGCTCTTCTCCTGCCATTGGTGCCCTGACGTTTGCTGGGTCCTAGAATCCTTCTCCTGCCATTGACACCCTGACAGGCATTTTAGAGGAGAGAATGTAGGAAAGCCAGACAGAGAAGTCATCAAGGAAGCATGACACCAGTCCAGGAGTCCAATAAATCACACAATTCTAAGAGAGGAAGTATTATGAATATAGGGTGAGATTCAAAAGAGGAGAGGGATGGAGGGGGAGGTAGATGAAGAACCATGACATTGCAATTGCTATCTTGGCAACTAGGAGAACAAAGAATGTAAGTCTCTGACAGGATTTTGGGAACACTGGAATAGGTTTATTTGAGAGGGCAGTCCAAGCTGTTTTGGTACATTTATATCCATGACTGTATATATGGTGCTCAAAATGTGGGTCCAAAATGATTTCACCTTTGGACAATGGCACCATACAACATATCCCACTTTTGGACACATTGTCAGGAGCAACTGAGGGAGGAATAGGGTGCAATTTTCCCCAGTTTAACAATCCGGTATTGACTAGAGAAAACTTTGTTTCCACTAGGGACAGTTATAAGACATTCTATCTATCCATTTGTGCCATTCCTCTTGTTCCACAAATGTATGAATGTCCTACCCCAATACTAAATGTTACAGTATAGCATTGCCTATTAGCCTATAGCCTAGCACCTACTGTATATCTGTGACCTTTTTTCAATAAATCATGTAGGTAGTGTGATATTTGGTGCAAGTAAAACAATTCTATCTGAGCCATGTCCAATTTATTTCATTGGTATATGGCATCCAGTCTCCTCATCTCTTTAATAAAATGATGTACCCCATACAAGGACCCTGTTTAACCAACAAGTGAAGGTGGTTTGTGTTGTCTAAACCCTGTTCCAGCAGGGTAGAGAATCTAACTCAAATAACTGGGTCTCCTGAATATTCAGGCTGTGGTGGTTGTAGAACAGAGGAGACTTGGAAGGGAGATCCAGGGGCAGTAATCGGATTACCTGCAGCATCTCCAGGATCTATATTGTTTTCTGTAGAGGGATACCTGGGTGATGGGCCAAACAAATATCCCTCATCAGAGAGAGAAGGAGATGGAGAGATCAGCTCTTATTACTGCCCCCCTTCCTGCTCCTCCTGCCTCCCCCTTGTCCTGCTGCCATGAGCCTGCCTTCACCATACATTGATCTGGAGGCAGTCATAGACTATAGAAAACCGTATCTGCCACACTACAGATCCCTGTGCATTGTCTGGAATGTAGCAAAGATACAATATCACACATCTGCCATGCTCCGTCCCATGTATGCACCCCTTTCTGGTAGGTCTTTATTCTGTTCCTCAGTTGGAGAGATGTCCCTCTATTTCCTGTCTTGGTGAAAATGCTGAATGGGAAACAAAAAGAAAGGTAAGGAAAGGAGACAACAATGAAAACCCATTTTTGTACAGTGTAGATAGTTTAATGTTATAATGTTTTATCCCTGTTGGAGACCCCCCCCCGCATTCTATTCCAATAAGTGTTGTTAATGAATTAGGTTTGGGAGTATAAGTACATTGGTGGGGACATTTTTAAACTAATTCAAAGACTGGAGAAATGATTAATCAATTCTGTACAATGGAGTGTTATGAGGTTTAGTAATTTTGAACAAAACAGATGCTTTATCAGCATGCCCCCCAAACTCCTTCAACGCTATAGGAACTCATTTTACTGATTTACCCAATTTTGTTGTGGATTTTCCACAGCAGAGTGAGTTTGGGGTCTAAAAACCCAACAAATCAGAGCGAATTATGAATGACCTATTCCCCACTATTGGACATTTACTTTTTATCCTCTGATGTAAAAATGTAATTTTACGAGATTAAAATATAAAAACTTTAGTAAAGTATATCTTGAAAATGAACAGTAATTCTCAATTACTAAAAGTGCACTGAATATGAAATAAGAGAATAAACCAACTTTATTAGATCACTTACACTGCCTGATATGGATTTCTTATTTTCAGACTGAAGTTACTATTCTTCTGTTCTTTGTTCTGTAGTGTAAATCAGTGTCAGTCGATGTGTATAAAGGTCTGGTGATTGTGTCTCCTCCTGAGCAGAGCTGCAGGTGACTGAGATGATCTGCTGTGTGCCATGAATTGGTCTTCGGTGTTCTGTGTCTGTTACCTGCTGATTCTTCTCTTTCCCATCACATCCTATGGAGTCGCATTGACCCGGAGCTCAGCATCTCCTTGTAGACTTAATATGCCAAGGCCAGCATGGGAGTATGAATATTGCCGGGAGGGAGATGTCATTATCGGAGGATTGATCTCTGCTAATATAGACAGCCAATTTAGCTCAAATAAAAATTTTGTCAATTTTACAAGCTCACCTGTACGCTTTTTCTTGTGTGAAAAGTAAGTCTTTGTTTCTCATCTTTGTTCTCTCTGTATAATTCAACAAAGATAAAATGTAATTCTTCATTGTCACTGTAATATTTTATGAACATTTACAGCTGATTCTATTTTATATGTTCTCATCATTTGGTTACAGTCTGTGTTGCAGCAATATACAATGAATACATTTGGCTTCCATCATATTTTGTCTTCAGGCCATGCTGGGATTTCTGATAAATAACCATGTCATGTATGTAGTTATAAAATCTAGATGATTCCATCATTGCCAGGAGAGAGGGAGGGAGGTGTGCTGTCATGTAATAGATTGTGTGTATGATCTTCTACTTATCAGGGCCGCTCACAATAAAGGCTATTCACAGCATAGTAATAAGCCAGCCTGGGGAAAACCTAGGGATATACTGTATGTATAAAGTAGTGAATCTGACATTCAACAAATATTCATTGCAGGTGAATAATTATTGTGGTTAAATGTGTTTTAAATGACAATGATTGATTAACCAACAGTGAATGTTTGTAAAGTCACATGTACCGCTTTAAAAATGACTCTTAGGCTTTCCTCATGCTCACCGTTTGCTGTCACCAGGGACTGTCTCTTATAC
>BLSH010466290.1:11697-22385 GCA_018402905.1 Glandirana rugosa
CCTCCTCTTTTTTTTGTGTACCTGTCCGACGTGTCACTGACTAGTAACACTATCGGTTAGTCTCCGACGGTGTCGTTGGTCCACTGACCCTTGGTCCTTAAGGTCAAATACTAGTAATCATATTCTTAACCCCGAGAATCGCTCTCGGGTCAGACACAAGACCCTCACACGGAAACACCTATTTCTGGGTTTTTTTTTTTCTGTACCAGACTCAAAGAATTAAACATGTTTTTCTTTCTTGCTGTAGGATGCGCTACATTTACAAAGAAAAATATAATAAAATGTAACCCCTTGGCGCCAACTGTACTCATACTGTATATGCAGCCTCATGGAAATGGGTCTTTATCCACAAAGGCACACTCCCAGAACACAGACTGGGCTCTCGCTAAGAGCCCCAATTCTTATACTAATGATCATAAACTGGAATTCCTGGTTCCCAGTCACCTGGTTGCTGTGGCAGCCTCTGATTGGCTATCACAATGATCAGTCACTGTGCAGCCTGTCCATGTGTTTTTTTTCTCCTCCAAATGAAGAGAAAGATACATTTGGGGAGATTTACTGATACACACAGAATCAGGTGCATAGTAATTAAGTAGCTTCTAACTTCAGCTTTGACAAAATCTGGAAGCTGATTGGTTACTATGCACAGCTGCAAAATATTCTGTGTGCACCGGTTTTAGTAAATATCCCTCATTGCATCTTTCTCTCTTTGCAGGGGAGAAAATGTCAACAAACAAAAGTGCTTAAAAAATATAAATAATGTATCAGATGTTCAATGCTGCTGTGTCCTCTGGTGGTTTCCCTAGTAAAATTCTTTCTGCAAATATTATATCCCTGCCTAAATCAGAAGATCACCTCTTCGACTTTTCCCCCCATGTCTCTGATAAACAACGACCCTAAATTATACGTGAGACTAGTGGCCCATAAACTAGCCCCTTTCATGCCTCACCTTATGCATCCTGACCAGGTCAGTCTTACTTTAGGAAGACAAACCCCTGTTGCCACATGTAAGATAACAAATCTCTTGTAGTATACCGGGTCCAAAAAATCCTGACCCTATTTGTAACTCTTGATGCCGAAAAGGCATTTGATAGGATCCACTGGGATACATGAAACATACTCTCACGAAATTTGGTTTCCAGAGCAATATTTTGTTGGCCATTCTAGCCCTTTACTCTAAACTCTCCACCCGAGTCTTCTCAGACGGGGTCTTTTCCTACTCATTTGCCACCACCAATGGCACGAGGCAAGGGTGTCCCCTTTCTCTATTAATTTTCACTTTAATGATGGAACCCTTAGCACAAAACATGGTCTACTAATTCTATCTCAGGAATTCAGATTAAAGACCAACAATTTAAATTCACATTATTTGATGACATAATTCCTCACCATAACGGAACCAGCTTCTTCCCTCGAAAATGTGTGTGAAGTCTTCCATCACTTTAATCCTTGTTCGTTTTATAAAGTAAATGATTCTAAATTGAATATTCTTAGCATAAAGGTATCTGACTCTGATAAGTCCCTCCTTAAATACAAATTTCCCTTTTAATGGGTGAGTACCTCCATGCCCTATTTAGGCATCTTTTTAACCTCTCCCTCCTCCAACCTATATACAAGCAACTACCTACCATTCCTTCATACTTGCAACCATGACCTCCAATAGATAAGTAAACAATATCTTTCATGGGCTGGCAGAGCAGCAGCTTTTAAAATGATCATTTGACTGGATAAAATGGAAACCACGCTGTCCATACACATCCATCATAGAACATAAATCTGCGGGAGGTATGAGCTTTCCTGGCATAAAAGATTTCTATATGGCGGTAATATTGGGCCAGGTTAGACATTGGTTTACGCCCTCATTTAACCACTTCAGTCCCAGAAGGATTTACCCCCTTTCTGACCAGAACACTTTTTGCAATTCGGCACTGCGTTGTCTAACTGACAATTGTTGTTGAACCCAAACAAATCTGACATCCTTTTTTCCCATAAATAGAGCTTTCTTTTGGTGGTATTTAATCTCTTCTACATCACTTCTGATCACCGCTATGAACAAAAAAAGTCACAATTTTGAAAAATAAAAACTATATGTTTTACTTTTTGCTATAATACATACCCAAAAAAAATATTAAAAAAACAAATTAATTCATCAGTTTTGGCTGATATATATACTTCCTCATATTTTTGGTAAAAAAAAAAAAAATTGAAATTGGCGTATATTGATTGGTTTGCACAAAATTTGCTGTGTTTACAAACCATGAGAATTAATTTATGGCATTTCTACCTTTTTTTTACTAGTAATGGCGGCGATCGGGACTGCAATATTGCGGCGGACAGATTGAACATTTTTGACACTTTTTTGGGACCATTGACATTTATAAAGCGATCAAATCTAAAAATATCCACTGATTACTTTATAAATGTCATTGGCAGGGAAGGGGTTAACCTGCAGGGGCAATCAAGGGGTTAACTGTGTTCCCCAGGTGTGTTCTAACTCTGTGGGGGGAGGGGGTTTGGCTGGCAGGGGCATAACAGATCTAACTGATCCCACTTACAGGGGTCAGTAGACCACCGTCATGCTCACTGACAGAGCGGGGAACTGTTGTTTTTACATCAGCGGCTCCACGTTCTTCCTGTGAAGAAGGCGATCACGGGTCGCCGGCGGACATTGAGTCCTGCCGACCCAGGGTCACACTGAGGTAGTCTGAGCGAATTGCCATTTATAGACGTTGATTCTCGTTATGCTGCCACTCTGCAGCAGTAAATGTATGCGAGACGGTTAACAAACAATGGCAATTTATTGGTGACTTAAGCTCTCTACTCTTAGCCCAGTCTGTGTCCACAATGTCTACAAAAATAGATCATCCTACAATTTCAGCTGATCAGTGGCATGGAAGTTCTCCCTAAATAGAATCCTGGCAGAAGATGACCAATGCATCCCTGTCCCTTTAGAAACATCCAAATTCATACTCCAGAAATATCTCTTAACCCCTTCCTTACCGGGCACTTAAACCCCCCTCCTGCCCAGACCAATTTTTGGCTTTCAGCGCTGTCGCATTTTGAATGACAATTGCGCGGTCGTGCGACGTTGTACCCAAATAAAATTTGCGTCCTTTTTTTCCCACAAATACAGCTTACTTTTGGTGGTATTTGATCCCCTCTGCGTCATTTCTGATTGCCGCTATAAACAAAAAATGAGCGACAATTTTGCAAAAAAGAACAATATTTTTTACTTTTTGCTAAAGTACAAATCCATTAAAAAAATATTCATCAGTTTTGGCCGATATATATTCTTCTACATATTTTTGATAAAAAAAAAAATCGCAATCGGCGTATATTGATTGGTTTGCGCAAAAGTTATCGCGTCTACAAACTGGGAATTGATTTATGGCGTTTTTATTATTTATTTTTTTTTTACTAGTAATGGCGGCGATCTGCGATTTTTATCGGGACTGCAATATTGGGGCGGACATGTCGGACATTTTTTACACATTTTTGGGACCAATGACATTTATACAGCGATCAGAAATTTAAATGTCCACTGATTACTGTGTAAATGTCATTGGCAGTGAAGGGGTTAACCAGCAGGGGGCAGTGAAGGGGTTAACAAATGTTCCCTGGGTGTGTTCTAACTGTGGGGGGGCAGGGCTGGCCGGGACATAACATATCTAACTGATCCCAGTGACAGGGATCAGTAGATCTGCTATGTCCCTTGTCACAGAACGGGGAACCGCCGTGTTTACAACCGCGGTTCCCCGTTCTGAGGCTCCTGAAAGTGATCGCGGGTCTCGGGCGGACATCGAGTCCGCCCGACCCACGGGCACGCGCGCGCACCGCCGCTGCCGCCAGGGGGCGCGCGGGAGCATGCGCAGTGGAGGACGTCCATGGACATCCTCCCGGCATTTCAGGTCCGCACTGGAGCCGTATTTCGGCAATAGCGCGGACCTGGAGTGGTTAAACATTGGTCACAAATCAGAAATCGACTGTTGACACTAATGCAAAATAACCAATTTCTAGCTTTCTCGACTATTCAAAAGAGACACATTATACCCCCACAAGGTACATACACGTACAGGAAATTAGCCTCTTACCTACATACGAACCCTATTTCAAATGTTCGACTGTCTAAAAGACGTGGTCCTTTTGAGAATCGAACACCCCTAAACTAAAAGGGATTACTATTTTATACAATCTCCTTCATGATAAGACTACATTTGTTAAAACAGCAGCATTTAAAGTGGAGTTCCACCCAAAAGTGGAACATTCCGCTTTAATGGAAGGTGACCCCAGACATGCCACAATTGGCGTGTCATTATTTTGGGGGGAGACCATGGACCCTGTTTTCACAGGGTCCCAGGTCCACTTCCTCCCCTGGTGCCGCGGCTCCAGGAAGGAAGTCCACCTTCCCCCCCACCTCTCGGCACTCTTCTGGGACACATCACAGGTCCCAGAAGATACGCTGAGCCAGTCACAAGGGGCAGCGCGACTCGCGGATGCGCAGTGCACACCCGGCTTTGAAGCCAAAGCTGGGTGCCCATATTCATGATACCGGCCCCGCCAAGGGGAGGGGTGAAGAGCGAACCCTCTGCGACTGCATCGCTGGAGCGAGGGACAGGTGAGTGTCCGATTGTTAAAAGTCAGCAGCTACACTTTTTGCGGCTGCTGATTTTTACATGGGTGGACCTCCACTTTAAGAGGTTCGAAAGAGATTTATAGACCTCCGTCTCTGATTCCCAGTGACGGAAAGCTATTCAATACCACTATAAATCTTCTAACTTAGTTAATTATTGGGAATTGTCACAAAAAGTCCATTAACTTACCCCTGTTCAAATGTGCAAATTCTCAAACCTAGATGATGATCAATGCTGGAAGGGATGCTCCTATACAGGCTCTCTAATTCATATTCTTTGGGAGTGCCCCCATGTATACCCCTTCTGGATAAAGTATTCTCCTTTATTTCAGAGATCACTGGTATCCAAGAACCCCTCTCCTCCTTTAGCCATTCTTAGTCTGGGAATTGAATCTTTTCCACATAACCTCAAATCCCTAGTCATGTATTTATTATTTGCAACTAGACTGCTTATCATGACCAAATGAGAAGCTCCTTAACCCCAAATATTTCAGATGTTAAGATCCAACTAAATTTAGTGAAAGAATATGAACTTTGTTCTGCTCTGCTATCTAACACACATTCAAAATTCACAAAGGCCTGGAAGCCATGGCTACTTATCCAAAATGTGAATAAGTTATCTACCTCTGTACAAATTTCTAGCTAACAATATTGGATACACCCATACTAAGTATCAATTAATGATTACTGCATTTGATATAACGCTTGGACTGGCTTATTAGACTGTATACCTCTGTATATTACTTTACTTACATACATTATTCGTGTTACCGCATTGTATTTCTCCTCTTGTTTATATAAAAATCAATAATAAATATTATTGAAAAAAATAAATGAATAAACAAATAAATAAACTAGATCAAGGTTTGATCTACAATTGTTAGTGTTAGGGTCAAGGTAAGAGTCAAAGGTCAATGCAAGCATCAAATGTCAGGGTCAAAGCTCCAGGTCAAAGATCAATAGGATTTTTTTTTTTAAAAAAGCATTTTTTATTAGTATCAGCACCAGTGTTAATGTCTTTTACGTAGAATAATAAAATGTGCACTATTGTTCCTGGGCCATAATATGGGTATAAACAGCAAATAACATACAAATGTGTGGTATCAATGCGATCATCATGGGCAGGGGAACTTACTTTGGGTTGTTCTTTGGTGGTAAGTTATGGTAATAGCAAGAAATATACAGCTATTGTTTTGCAATTTGGGGCCAGTATTCATTTGTTAATAAAAATAAAATATTCAGGAGATATTGATTACCATTTACCAATAAAAGAAAGTCTAATTTATCTTGAAAAAAACAAGGTATAATCTTCTTGAATGCACTAAGTAGTTGCAATGATATGTACAAATTTTGGGCTGAACTCGGACCTGAAACCGACCAAAAAACGCACAGGGCTCCTGTGCAAATTTGCACTCGCACTGGAGCTGCAGCAGAGATATGTGAACCGGCTTCATGTGAAACCCGCATCCAATAGTGCAATAGTGTGAACCCAGCCTAAAACAGCACACAGATATCTGTGGGTTTGTGTGTTGTTGTTTTTTTGGATAGAAGTCAGCAATGAAATATCATTTGCCAGCAATTTGAAATACTTTATTCCTTTGTAAATGACAGTGTTGCTGCAGCATTTTCTGTACATCACAGAGGTGCACCTCTTAATGGCCAGGATGAGGGCACCCCCCAGGAATGTTATTTTAAGGAATTGGGTATTTTTAAGGTTTCAAAATCACTACTACTGGCCAAATTAAATGCCACCAAAAGAAAGCTCTATTTGTGTGATAAAATGCAAAACATTTTGTTTGGGTACAGTGTTGCATGACTGTGTAATTGTCATTCAAAGTGTGAGAGCGCTGAAAGCTGAAAATTGGTCTGAGCAGGAAAGGGGTAAAAGTGAGTATATAAGCAGAAGCTATAGTTTTATGCGATGTTTGATATTAGATAAAACATATGATGGAAGGTGGGCTGCTCGCAAAAAACAACTGATCCAATTGTTCAAACATGCATACAAAAAACGAATGCAGCGCCCAAAAGGACATATTCAAGGAAACCAAAGAAAAAAAAATATATAGCAAAAATAAATATATGAATTGTTCAAATGTCCTAATGAAAGGAAGATGGCTGCATAAAGGGTAAAATCCTGTAATTCATTAATCCTTATATGCCATAAACAGTTCAAATTCTTATCTGTGTAGAGGTACTCAAGCCCACAGGGTATTCTGATAAATCCAATACACCAATAATGGATGTAAGCTTACCAGAATCCTGTAGGTAATGCGCAGATGTCAAAATATCATCTCTGGAGTAACTTGTTTCATCAGAGTCCTGTAGAAAATACGCAGGTATCGAATTTCCAACTCGGGAATGGGATGGTCTGGCGTCTTCTATCCGTGGGTATTAAGATAAGAAGAAGACAAGAAGGATTCCTGTCCTAATGGATGGCTCCAACCTCTCCAAATGGCTTTTCTCAAGCAGTAGCAGTATACACCATAACGTGATGGATAAAAAGAAAAGAACCGCAATAGTGTGATACTGTATTTTGAAAATTTATTTCAACAAGGAGGATTAATGGTACTCACATTATATTCAAGTAAAAAGAGCTCTTGTAATAAAATCAACCATGACAGGGGGGGTCTGGAAACCCGACGCATTTCGGCTCCAAAAGCCGTCATCTCCAAAAGCCAGATGACGGCTTTTGGAGCCGAAACGCGTCGGGTATAATGCAGAGAAGTTGGTGGACTGCCTTACTAAACTATCCTCATCCTCCATCACCCAAGTAGAGACTAGTGCACAGTCCACAGCAGCTGCCAGAGCAGCTAATTCTGCCTCCTTGTCCACAGCTACTACTGCCATAGCCCCAGCATCATGTATGGAGGAGTCAGCTGAGTTATTTGAACACAGGGTCAACCACTTACACCTTGACAATGCACAGGCATTACTTGATTCTGATGTTGGTTCTGTGGTTGAGGAAGGTAGGAACATGAGCCTACTGAGAGGGGAGAACACTGATAAACAACAAATTGGCAGTCATGTCCCCCCAGCCACATCGTATTGCCAAGTTGATTCCATTGATGATGAAAATGGAGGGGATGATGATGATGCGATCACTGATGTAACTTGGGTGCTAGATAAAGCAGAGGAGGAAAGTGAAGATGAAGCACAACCCCAAAAAGCCAGGATGTCCTCCAGAGGCAGCCATCATGGAAGAGCAAAATTCAGCCACCCTATTCTATCAGGTTGTGGAGCTGTTATCTCCCTGCCAACTTCCCACAGCTCAGCTGTCTGGGCCTTTTTTAGCACATGCACAACTGTTTGCACCTTTGCCTCAAGCACATCAAGCGTGGCAAAAACCCAAGCCGTTTTGGTACCACATGCTTGATAAGGAATTTAACCTCCCACCACTCAGTCCCTTGGCAAGAGCACCTGAAAGCCACACAAAAGTGGCACAGTTGTTCTCCTCCTCACTCCTCACCTTCCAGGTCTACCCTCGCTATATCTCATGACCTCTCAGCAGCCTCCACTGATAGGGATGATGTTATAGCAAAGGGTGTCACAGGTCCTTACAGCATGTCTGCCAACAGCAAACTGGATGTAAGTTTTTACAATAAATAAACACCACTTTACCGCATACTTGGAGTGCCGTCACCTTTGTTTCATTTCCAGCACCTTTGAGCAGCACACGGACAGGACCAGCACCTGGAGAAAGCGGTAATTAACTTTTCTCACCTGGAGCAGTCATACTCTGTTTTTAAAATGTACTAAACAATGACCACTGCCTTCACCTATAACTTGCCTTTGCAGCAAGGTGCATTGGAGGGCAACAAACAGCAAAAAAGGGGCCAAGGATAAATCCAAGGCAAATACCAATCTCTACTTACTACCAGCCTGCGACCAATCAGATTAACCTGTCTAACAGTATGCATTTAAATGCATACTGTTAGACAGGTTAAACTGGTTGGTCGCAGGCTGGCCATTGAGTAGAGCTTGGTATTTGCCTTAGATTTATCCTTGGCCCCTTTTTTGCATACTCTGTTTTTAGACTGCTTTCACTCCGTGATTAGACCAGCTCGGTAAGTGCACACCACATCATATATGGATGATCAGTTTGATAAGACTTTACTTTGTACTTGTGTTAGACCCGGTCATCATGTCCCAGGTACAGCCTGAAAATGCAGTTGCATCAGAGGTCAGTCGCACATTCAGAACGCTGGAGGACAACCCTCTCAGGAACAATGCCTTGGAAGTGTTGAAACAGGGACAGGAGGACAGCTCAGGATCAGTCAAACTGCTATTCCATAAGCTGGAGAAAAGTATGATTAAAGAAATCAAGGCGTATTGGGAAAAAGGTATATTAATGGAATACATTGCAGTGGAACGTATTCCTAGAGGTTAAGAAGTTCCCTATGTTTGATCTACACAATGATGAACTGAAAAAAAGATGGACTGATACACTGACGGCTTGTTCATTTGATCTTATGAGAATCATTGTGGAATCTAAGACAATGGAACTTGAAAAGCTCAAGGAGGAAATTACAATGCTCCAACAAGAGATCCTGCCCCTGAAAGAAGGCTCTCTCTTTGTGGATTTGGATAATAAACTAAATGAGAAAATTAATAAAATAGAGAAAGACAGCAATGAAGGAAAAATAGAAAAACTATTACATGACAAATTGGACTATGAAACAAACAATATCTATGTCTGGAAGAAGATGGGTCACTGGAAACAGCAGGCTTTTACAAAGAAAAGGGTTTGTTTTTCAGAAACTGACACAGAACGTGCCAATGATTGGCTGTGCCCACTTATGATGCCAACGGATCTACAGAATCCTTCATGCATGTCCAGCAGTAACCCCATGGGACCCCAGTCAAAAAACGGACAACCCCAGAGCAAGACGAAATTTCAGAAAAAGAAAAAAACAAACCGCATCAAAAGGAAAAAGACAAGGAGAGGTGGGAGAAGACACCGAAGATCTTGCCAAAAACAGATACCCTTTGAGATTGCAAGTACAACACAAATAGAGACTTTTTGCAATGTTATTAATTTGTCTAACCCTATTCTATCTGATAGTGATGTGTCTCTACTTTCTAAGGGGTTGGGTTTCTGTCCACATACACTTTTTAACCCCTTTGAAACAATTTTAGATATAAATAGATTCATACACAATCTTACTTTGCAGAGACATTACTTTCATAATGATGAAGGTTCCATAGTTGAATGTGTTGGTGACAGTGATGTTGGTGTTAGTCATAATTCTAACCAATATACATTTAAGGAGCATTGTGCCATTGTTGATTTGGACAACCTGGAATCAGAGAGCATCAGTTCTCTTGATCCCATGTCTTTAAATTCTGAAGTTGTCCATACCACCCTTAAATCATGGCCCACCTCCTTCTATCCCATACAGTCCAGAAGTCCAGAAATGGAGACATTTCAGAAATTAGTGGGAGAAGAACTATTTTTGCTTGCATCAAATGTGTCCTCGGATATGCACTTTTCTAGGAACAATTTAAATGCCAGCAAAAGATCTGCTTTAAAATCACTTATGGAGGGTGAAACAATCATCATACGTAATGCAGACAAAGGGGGGGGGCAATGGTGCTTATGAACAGGTGAGATTATAGGGATGAAGCTCTTAGGCAATTGAGCGACAGGGGTACATATATATATATATATATATATATATATATATATATATATATATATATATAGAGTTAAAATCAGATCCTACTAAAAAAAATAAACATTCACTGTTACTCTTGGTTCAAGAGGGCTTTAGTCTGGGTGTCTTTACAAAAAAAGATATAGAGTCATTGATCCCGGAAAATCCTATCATCTCCATTTTCCACCACCTCCTCAAGGTCCATATGGGTACCACCCCAGTCCAAGGGAGGCTCATAGTATCAGGGATAGGTTACCTTAATGAGCACCTTGGGGAGTGGGTGGATACACAGCTCCAACCTGTGGTACAGACATTACCTAGTTTTTTGAGAGACACTAATCACTTGCTCACTTTGGTGGATCATTTGGCATGGGTAGACGGATGCAGCTGGGTCACATGCGATG
>BLSH010466290.1:46037-61262 GCA_018402905.1 Glandirana rugosa
CGAAAGTCGCGAGAGTGTGAAATTTACTGTTAATGAGTCAGTACGATGTGAGATGGGTTTTTTTAAAAATAATAAAAATTTTTTTGGGTAGAGTGTAGCATGACTGAGTAATTGTCATTTAAAGTGTGAGAGCGCTGAAAGCTGAAAATTGGTCTGGGCAGGAAGGGTGTATAAGTGCCCTGTATTGAAGTGTTTAATAAAAGATTTGTCAAAAACTGTCAATTGTGTTTATTACTTTTTGACATTTTTTTGTTGAATGGGTAGGAGGTACAATGTACCCGATACCCCTTTTATGGCCAATTACTTGCATATAAGCCTTCAAAATGGGCACTTTTGATTTTTCCTGTTCGGCTCCATAGACTTCAATAGAGTTTGCCGTTTTTGTTAGAACATTTCGCCTGTTCAGGAGATCTGCTGTGAGCCTAACAGGAGGGTGTACAGCCCATCCCTAGTATCTGGCACAAAGCCATCAGTAACAGATTCTTTTTAGTCTTGCAAGTTGTGAGGTGGGGTCTCCATGGACCAGACTTCCCATTGTCCATCATCTCTTCCCCAGGTAAGTGATGCACACGCGCCTAGCCATCCACATGATGTAAAATAAAATGTGATTCATCAGAACAGGCCACTTTCTTCCATTGTTCCTTAGTCCAGTTCTGATGTTCACTTGCCCTTGACAGGTGCCTTTGGCTGTAGCATGGGCACCCTAACCAGTCTGTGGCTATGCAGTCACATATACAACAAAGTGCGATGCACTGTGTGTTATGACACCTTTCCATTGGAAGCTATGGTTGTTCTTCTATTAGACCAGACTATTGTTTGAACTAGATGGACTTATGTATTTTTTCAGCCAGACTAACTATGTAACTAGATAGGTCAGGCTTTGCATCCCACGTGCATCAATGAGCCTTGGTTTTCCATGACCCTGTTGCTGGTTTTCCTTCCTTGGACTACTTTTGGTAGGTCCTGACCACTGCAGAATTCTCAAGAGCTGCAGTTTTGGATTTGGTCTAACCATTACAATTTGGCCCATGTCAAAGTCACTCAAATCCTTACGCTTGCCCATTATCTACCTGCTTCCCTTTCAATCTTTTTTATCTTTTCAATGGAAACAGAGATATTTAGGGGCTGCCTTTCTGATCTATGCCCTCTCAATTATGGGCCCTTATTATCCAACATACATAGGGAACTAGATACTTGGCTCATGGCTTGGCAAAATAAATATTTTAAAAGTGGAATTTTCCAAACATCTATACCTCTTTCAAACTATACCCATTATTCATTCATCCACCTTTTTCCATTCATTGCATTCATTATCAAACTAATCCCAACGTTTTGTGATATCTTACCTGTTTACTGCATTACTATGTCCTTACCTTACTGCAAAGGCCCTGAAACATAAACCTTGTATTATGCCTCATAAATTTTGCATTCTGTCTTATAAACTGTCAATAAAAATATATTCAACATTACATTTAAACCATTGCTTTGTGTGAAACATACCTGTGTTAGTTTTGCGGGATGTGGCCAAACTGTAATCTCATAAATAATCATTTTGTTTCATTTTAAACACCTCTCAATATCCTGCAGCTTTAACTTTGAAGATTACAAAAGCATCTTGATGATAAATTTTGTTGCCAATAAGATTAACCAGGACCCCAATCTTCTGCCCAATGTTACCCTTGGCTATCATATATTTAGTACTTGTTCTGATCCAAAGTATACTTTTGGATATGCTACAAAGATGTTGTCTAGAGAAGAGGAAGCTCCTAACTATTACTGTAAGGGACACGGAGAAGTGGCTGGTTTTATTGGTGACACTACTTTCCATGCGAATCATGCACTGGCTCAGTTACTTAGCCTGTATCGGTATACACAGGTAAGTGACCACTGCAATATACTGTATTATGTATGTAATATGGTACAGTGCCTTGAAAAATTATTCATATCCCTTGAAATTTTCCACATTGTATCATGTTACAACCAAAAACGTATGTATGTATTTTATTGGGATTTTATGTATAGGCAACACAAAGTGGCACATAATTGTGAAGTGGAAAGAAAATGATAACTGGTTTTCAAACCTTTTTAATAATAAATATGTGAAAAGTGTGTGGGGGGGCATTTGTATTCAGCCCCCTTTACTCTGATACCCCTAACTAAAATTTAGTGGAAACAATTTCCTTCAAAAGTCACCTAATTAGTAAATAGAGTCCACCTGTGTGTAATTTAATCTCAGTATAACTACAGCTGTTCTGTGAAACCCTCACGGGTTTGTTAGAGAACCTTAGTGAACAAGCAGCATAATGAAGGCCAAGGAACACACCAGACAGGTCAGGCATAAAGTTGTATAGAAGTTTAAAGCAGGGTAAGGTTACAAAAAAATATCCCAAGCTTCAATGGCGAATATAGGCAGTCTTTCACCCGTAGCAAAGAATCAGTTTGTCGCCCCCCCCCCCCCCTTAACAGGACAAGATAAGGCAGGAAATTGAGAAACTTTCCTAAAAGTAAAACTCTATGTGTGGCAGAAAACTAACACTGCACATCACCCTGAACACACCATCCCCACCGTGAAACATGGTGGTGGCAGCATCATATTGTGGGGATGCTTTTCTTCAGCAGGGACAGGGAAGCTGGTGAGAGTTGATGGGAAGATGGATGGAGCCAAATACAGTGCAATCTTAGAAGAAAACCTGTTAGAGTCTGCAAAAGACTTGAGACTGGGGCGGAGGTTCATCTTCCAGCACGACAATGACCCTAAACATACAGCCAGAGCTACAATGGAATGCATTAGATCAAAGCTTATTCATGTGTTAGAACGGCCCAGTCAAAGTCCAGACCTAAATCCAACTGAGAATCTGTGGCAAGACTTGAAAATTGCTGTTCACAGATGCTCTCCATCCAATCGGAACAGAGCTTGAGCTATTTTGCAAAGAAGAATGGGCAAACATTTCACTCTTTAGATGGGCAAAGCTGGTAGACACATCCCTAAAAAGACTTGCAGCTGTAATTGCAGGGAAAGGCAGTTCGACAAAGTATTGACTTTTGGGGGTGCCATACAAATGCACCCCACACTTTTCACATATTTATTTGTAAAAAAATTTTGAAAACCATATATCATTTTCCTTCCACTTCACAATTATGCGCCACTTTGTGTCGGTCTATTACATAAAATCCCAATAAAACACATTTACGTTTTTGGTTGTAACATGACAAAATGTGGACAATTTCAAGGGGTATGAATACTTTTTCAAGGCACTGTATGTCCAATAGATGGCTCAGTCTAGGTGGAATTATTTTAGCCATACTTTTTTAGAATGAGTGCAGATCAGAATGAACAGAACTTTGAATAATTTAGGTGCACAAAACATTGCAACTTGGGGAAATTATTCAGATATCCTTATCCTCACAGTCCACTGGGTCCCACTACTTTGCTGAATAGTTTAAATTGCTTGAATGAGAGAACAACCAAGGTGGCTCAATCCTGCCATGTCCTTTTAGTAAGTTCTTTAAGTTGCGTCCTGGTGTTTTGGATCTAGTGCCCAGAATATTAGCTCATCAATCAGGAACTGTAAATTTGTGCCATTTGTTTCTTTAAGTATTTACCTTTAAACTGGTCAGAACTGAAAGTATTGGGACATCTGCCAACTTTATTGGATTGTGTGTGCAGGATATGTACGGGGAATCATTTACCTCAGTAGAGTAGTCAGTGACTTTCTTCACAATTAAGCATCCTCACCAGGTGCCATCATTACTTACAATTTGGAATCTCAACATCTAAGGATGGCAGCTTTAAACAAAGTCCATCCCTCATTGTAAATACCTTGCCATATACATATAGAGAAGTGGGAGGGGGTGGAGGCAGAGGGATCACATATCCAAGAAGATAAAGCAGAGGCCAGCACTTCAAAAGTGCAGCAAAAATCTTGGTTTCCTGATGCATAGCACCAATGAAATGTCAGGGCAACTCAAGGACCCATACATTGTAGTGAGAAGCAATGTACACGAGGTAAATATAGCACAAATTAACAAATCAAAAGACAGTATTAATACATGTGAATAATACATGTTGCTGCTGAGAGAATCCCCACTTATGAGTAAAAGTCAGGAGGAAATCAATCCAACATTTTCACACAAGTTGAAGAGTTAGAAATTTAGGGAACAGAGATTCCCATTCACGTCACCACTCCACCAATTAATAGGTAACTGTGAGTGATCATCTGAAATCATTATACGGGTCTAGTACAGGGCAGGAGGTGGACCTACCCCACCCCCCCCCCCAATCCTGTGACTTTCCAAGAGAACCAAAAGATCCTCATTGATGGGGAAGAAAAAGAAACAAAAAAATGAGGCATCAAGCAACATACAAGGAGCATGGTTATCCTAAGCTCTTACAAATCAACAAGGGAGCAATATCGTGGTCATGGATAAAGACAGATACAGTCACATGTGCAACAACATTTTAGACAATACATAATGGTACTGCCGTATTTCTTGTTAAAATATTTTTATTAGAAAACAATATCGTAGAAAAATCCATCAGTGACAGTAAGATGAGACAAAACAGTTACAATACAAACAATCCCCCCACAGAGATGGTAAGTGTTCAAGGATGAAACAAGCAGAAAAAAGTCCCAATCCATGTCAGAAAGGAAAATGAAAACACTCTGGTGCCACTCAACACCCCTGCTGATATACTCTTACCAGAGAGCATGCGACCCCCTGCTAAGAGTGGTCAAACACGCTTTATTTACGAGTCAGGTAGTCTCCCCTCCTGCTGCTGCAATCAGGTAGTCTCCCCTCCTGCCGCTGCATTCACTACAAACTTTTGTCCCAGCTGTGGAACCCTACCTCCAAGTCACTACACTACACTATTGGGGCCCTTTATTCCTACATGTCTGGATTGATCCTTTCATCTGAGTGACTTGGAGGTCGGGTTCCACAGCTGGGACAAAAGTTTGTAGTGAATGCAGCGGCAGGAGGGGAGACTACCTGATTGCAGCAGCAGGAGGGGAGACTACCTGACTCGTAAATAAAGCGTGTTTGACCACTCTTATCAGGGGGTCGCATGCTCTCTGGTAAGAGTATATCAGCAGGGGTGTTGAGTGGCACCAGTGTGTTTTCATTTTCCTTTCTGACACGGATTGGGACTTTTTTCTGCTTGTTTCATCCTTGAACACTTACCATTTCTTGGATTTTGCTACATAATGGACTCATGATACATTGAATTAATAGCGCTGCACCAATTTATATTATTACGTTTTGGGGTTTCTAGTGATGTATGACCTTGTGCACAGCTGCTGATTTTTTTATGTCAATCATTGGTTTAAATTTGTCACGGAGCAGTAACATAAAATTGCGCGGATTTTTTACAATTTTATTTAATCCCCCCACAGAGCATATACGGGGGGAATGAATACAGAAATCTGTACTGAGCCATAACCTTAATGCAGGACGATTCCAGATAAGAATTGCATAGCCCCATCCCCTACAGCAAAAAATTGGGTAAGAGCAACAAAGATTCCAGGACCAGATCCCTGAGGGAAGTGAGCCACCCCAACGGGATCAAGCTGTGGCCAAGGAAACGCCCCCCAGAACCCCCAGAGAAGAGACAAACCGGAAGCCGGACCTGGAGGCTTCTAAAGCCAGACTAGGGAAACCAAGTGTAAGTTTCCCCGATGAATTTGAAATGGAAAAACAGCTGCATGAGGGTGGTTGAATGAAACCCAACAAAAAGGCGATGAACTGTTCTAACTGACATCCTGGTGAAACCAGGAAAAAACAAATAGAAGGGAAAGAAAAAGAGGAAAGGAACGAGAGAGGTGAAAGGACAGAAAAAAAAGAAAAGAGGGGAGAAGGAAGGAGCAAGTAGAGAAATGGGGGAGACGAAGAAGGGAATGATCAGAGGGTGGCTACTGAAACTAAAGGAAGAGAGTGGTCCAGGCAAACTATACCCGAGACTGGTGGTTGAGGAGACAAATGACGTCTCATAATTTTATGCCCATGTAACGTGCCCAAGGTTCCCAGATGCTTTCAAATTTCGCTACCCTATCCAGGATAATGCTGGAGATCTTTTCTTGAGACATTATCCAGGAGACCTTACGTTTGACTGATGGAAAATAGACCCGGTGGGATTTCCATGCCCGAGCAACTGTCAGCTTTGCCCCCAGAAGGATAAAGAATACCAGTGCTTGGGAGGATTTAGATAAAGCCTGTACAGGTTGGTTGAGAAGACCTACCTGCAACTTCTGGGGAATGTCTGCATTGGTGATTTTACAAAGCAAGTGAAAAACCTTGTTCCAGAAGCTTCTAATTCTGAGGCATTCCCAGAAAGTATGTAAAAGAGAACCTTCATGACCGCAGTTCCTAAAGCAAGTGGGGGACGAGGATGGGAACATTTTAGCCAGGCGGAAAGGAGTCAAATACCATATTGTTATAAGCTTAATGTTAGCCTCTATTAAGGAAATGTTTAAAATACCTTTAAAGGATCTTGCGAAGGTTTCAATGTCCCAGTCCACTCCAAGGTCCTCCTCCCAAGCCCGCATGTATGAAGCCTTCTCCTGTGGGTCAACCAGCCCAAAGTAAATTAGTGAGATTCCATCTTTCACATCAGAGATGCCTGAACACCAGCATTCAAATGGGGTGGTCTCCAGGGGGAGTGACTTGTCCAGCCAAATGGAATGTAAGAAGTGTGAGATCTGAAGGAAGTGAAACCTCCCATTCGGGGGCATTTCCAATTTCTCAGAACAATATTTGAGGGTTAGGGGGCCCTGTGAGTTGAATTAATTGCCTATCCTAAGTAGGCCCTTGTTAACCCACCATCCAAAGGCCCTAACATTCTGACCGGTAGGAAAGAGGGGATTATTAAAGACGTGTGACATGGGGCGCCATTGGGACATAATTAGATTGGATTTGTGGATCTGGTCGCAGAGATGAATAGAGTGAGAGAGTGTCAAGGCAAGAATGGGGGGGGTCTAAGTTTAGCAGGGCACCAGGCTAGATAATCCAAAGTGTATGAGGGAATAGCTTGTCTCTTCATAGAGACCCATTCGGGTTTGGAGCCCCTAGCATGTATGACGGAGAATTGGGCCAGTTGCGTTGCTAAATAGTATGACCAAAGATTAGGAAGGCCTAAACCCCCACTGCGTCTGGGACGAAATAGCACATGTTTGGAAAGACGATAACCCTTTTTGCCCCAGACAAACTTGATTATAGCGGATTGCAGTCTTTGCAAATGAGGATTGTTGATTGAAACTGGCAGAGAGCGAAAGAAATAAAGGATCCTGGGTAAAAGGGTCATTTTAATTGCATTCATTTTACCCAGCCAAGAGAGGCCAAGTGATTCCCAATGAGCCAGATCAGTTTGAAGCTGTTTGTAAAGCGGGGGGCAATTTGATTGGTAGATGCCCTCGAATGAGGATGGGAGAGTGACCCCTAGGTAAGGAATACTCGATTCCCTCCAGAGGAAATGGAAAAGTTTTGATAACCTTTCAGCTAAATCGGGAGGGGTGGACACATTTAAGATCATTGACTTAGACATATTAACCTGGAGGCCTGAACAAAAACTGAAGTCTCTTAAGACTTGGGCAATAATCAGGAGTGACGTAGAGGAGAGGTGACAAATAATAAAATGTCTGGTCAGGACCCTGCCTCCCAGGAATGAAGCCAACCTGATCTCTATTTACATATAAGCCAATAAAGGATGATAGACGGTTAGCAAGAATCTTAGTCATGATTTTAAGATCATTATTTATAAGGGAGATTGGTCTATAATTACCAATTTCACTAGCATCCTTACCCGGCTTAGGTAGAACAGTGATGTAGGCTAAATTAGCCTGGGAGTCCAAGGGCTGACCCTCCCTAAGGGAGTTAAAATGACAAGCTAAGTATGGGGAGAAAATAGGGTCAAATGTCTTGTAAAAGATGTTAGAAAATCCGTTCGGGCCCGGGGCTGAGGACGTTTTAAGGTCCTTGATTACCTGGCAAATTTCGGATTCCGAAAATGGGGCCTCTAGTGCAGACCTATATTGATCATCAATTTTGGGAAGAGGGATTCAGAAAAGAATCGCCCCTTCCTGTATTCTCCGAAGAGATTTTAGAGTACAAGGTGGAATAAAATTTGCGAAATGACTCCAGAATGCGCTTAGGGTTCTGTGTAAGTGTACCAGACAGGGATTTGATCCTTGGGCACGAAAGGAGCTTAAATCTGGGAGACAATTTAGAGGCCAACTTAGGGCCTATCTTATTGCCCGACAGATAAAAGCGACCCTCTGTCCATTGGAGATGTTTGTTCGCAGCTGACATGAGGGCTAGTTAAGAGCTAATTTAGCGGAATCCAATTCCGCTAGAGAGTCCACCGTGGGAAGGCGTTTATGGGCACGACTAGCCTGTTTGAATTTGGATTCCAAATTTACCAAGTCAACCTGACGTTCCAGTTTCCGTTATGCTCCTAGACGTATGAGAGCCCCCCGAACCACAACTTTATGCCCGCCCCAAAGGGAATTGGGTGATATCTCGGGGGTGTCATTGAGCTTGAATCCTTAATCTCATTCCCTATCATATTCACCAAAGTGGGATCAGAGAGTAAGGATTCATTCAGCCTCCAAGGGAGTGGACCTGCTGGGGATGGGTAGCCAATGAGTATAAGAGTAACTAGAGAATGGTTCGACCACGGCATGTCCAGAATTGAGGACCTTTGAAGCCTGTGTACCTCACTTGAGGGGAGAAAAATATGGTAAATTCTCGCATATGTGTTGTGGGGAATTGAGAAGTGTGTAAAGTCTTTAGTCAAGGGATTAGCCTCTCTCCATGAGTCCACCAAGCCAAACGAGTTGATAAGGTGAGCTATTTTCATGCTTTGTCTGGGAGGAAGCTTAGGATGAAGATGTCCCGAGGACTGTTTGCCCAAGAGGCCATCAAATGCTATATTGGAATCCCTGTCCATCACCAAGGTACCTTCGAAATGGGGGCCTAGGGAATGGAACATACTCGAGAAAAACTCGGATTGGCCCTGGTTGGGGGAGTAGTAAGAGACAAACGTATGAATGTAGCCGCCTATTTCTCCCTTGACCAGGATATACCCCCCTTCCTGGTCCTTAACCATCAGTATGTGGTTGAAAGCCACTTTTTTAGAAATGAGTATAGCAACCCCCCTTTTCTTGGAGTCAGCATTAGAAAGATAAAAAGTAGGGAATTTGTGGTGTAGAAATGATGGCTGAAAGTTAACAGGGAAGTGAGTTTCTTGTAACATCACAACATCTAGGCCTTTGGAGTGGTAGAATTGAAGGGCTTTACATCTTTTGGAGGGGGAATTTAGGCCCTGTGTATTGTGGGTAGCAAATTTTGGGGAGGAGATGGATGTTTCGGTCTTAGCCATGACCGCAGGAGGAGAGAATATCTACTGTAGTACTAATAGTACTTACCACCTGGACAACTGGGAGGACCCTGGAGTGAATGGACAGAAGGTTTCTGGGCTAACGATGTGGACCAGGCTGCGATGTAAACTCAAAAACAGCAGCCAATCTCTGAAAAACAAAAAAAAATATGGGAAACCAGGGAGACAAGAAAGCAGGAAGTAAAGAAAAGGTCAGGAAAAGAAGAAGAAGAAGAGGAACACCAAAACAAAATATAACAAGCATCCATCTGAAAGCTAAACCCAAGGGAGAGTGAGCCAGAACGTGGGTCATGCTCTCTTGGAGTGGGTCAGGGCACCCCTGAGCCCACCAAGACCTTCTGGCGGAAGGTAAAGAAAAGTTTGGCGACCTAGATCTAGGTGGCTGTCCCACAGGAGAGCGAGACTTGAGGTCTCGAGTCAACGGTGGGAGGAGGTGCATAACGAACCGCTCCGGCCAGGGACCGCCGGGGTAACAATAATACATTCAAAATAGCTATAAAACCTGCCTAGTTAAATCAGTGGGACCGAAGTCTCTCTTGCAAAATAGAGCAGGGAGAACAAGTCAAAACAGGAACTAAAAACAATTGCAGTTACTCAAAAAGCAGTAAGGTACGCAAAAAATCAAACGGGCTGTGGACCCCCCACTAGAGTGGATGAGTCCAAGCTTACCTTCCTGCCCCCCTGGGGAAGGGAGGGATACCCAGGTGGACAAAAGGGGGGGCTAGAGTCACCCAGAGGGGCAGGAACAGAACCAGGTGGGTGTGTTTCTGGGAATCACAGAGCTCTAACAAGGGGCTCAAACCCAGATACCCGTCTCATGAAAAGGAAGCAAACCATGTCCCAACAGATCAACGGGGGAGATTGGCATCTCGTTGTCTCTTGCTTTGTTGCTTGTTCCAAAGAGGGGTGATTGGGCTGCCCGGGAGAGGTCGTTTGGACGAACTGGAACACGATTCTTGAAGAGCCGGGGTTGCCTCCTGGGAAATCAGACCCATCTGATGTAAGGTACATTCAACTTCCTGTATGGAGTAGCCAAAGGTTTTAGAGTGGTAAGTGAATTGTAGGTGAAAAGGAAAAGACCACCAGTACTTGATCACCTTTTGTGATAGCACTGCCAATAGGGGTTTAAGTGAACGTCTCTTTGGGATCGTTGCTGGTGAGATGTCCACAAACACCTGGATAGTATGGCCCTGGAAGGTCAAAGAATCTAGCTCCCTAGATTTTTTCATAATCCCTTCCTTGATGGCATAATAATGGGGCTTGGCAATGATATCCCTCGGGCGCCCATCTTGACATGGTGGTTGAAGAGCTCTGTGCGCCCTGTCCAGCTCAAGCCTAGTGTCTGGAGTATTAGGGAGGATTTCCTAAATGAAAGATTTGACCGTGTCCTGGAGCTCAGTAATAGATTCAGGGATCCCCCTGATGTGAAAGTGCACTTGTCTATTCCTGTTCTACAGGTCATCGATCTTTGCTAAGGCTGTGTCCAACTGATCCTGGATAGTTTGAATGCAATGAGTGTTTTGGTTCACCCTTGCTGATGTATTATCCACCACCTGCTCTATAGCTTCAATGCGGGTGCCCAAGTTGAGAATGGAAGCTTTAATCACTTCAGTAATGTGAGCAGCATTCTGTGCCAGCCCTGCAGCCAGCATTTCTGAGAAGCGATTAAGTAGCAGCCCCATGTCTGCTGTATGATGTTGTGCCAAGGGAGAGATCTGTGCTAGGCCTGCATGGCTGCCGGGGCTATCTAGCCTGGCAGAGTAAAGAGCCTCCTCCATGGATCTCCTTAAGAGCTCCTCCATGGAAGCTGGGGATGCCTGCAGCCTGAGGATGGGGGTAGAGGGCATTGCTGGTGGGGCCGAAGCCCGATCATCCTCACCCACAGTGTCCATTATGGAGTCCTCTGCTGGGCCATGCTGGAGAGACGCTGCAGCCATCTTAGAAAGGCCTGAGGCATGCGGGCCGTAAACTAGCTGCCTCTGAACCTTGCATTTGGGGGGTTCCCTGGACATATGGCTCGACACCCTGGGTGCTCTGCTGAGTGGAGCTGTTGGATTTAGCAGGTCTGTGATGCTGCACCAGCTCTGGAGTCCTCAAAAGGCTGAAGCGGTACGGAGCTCCCGTTCAGTGTGTGCGAACGGAGGTCCCGTGCATGCGCACTGTAACAAGATAGAAAAGTTCCAATAGAAATTCTACAGTCTGGCAAACGCAGCATTTTCCCAGAACATCATCCCCTATTAGATTGGGAATTTGTCCGTACTACCTTTCCTCTCACACCTACATTCTACTGTTTACCCATGTTACACAAAAATCTGAGTCATCCCTCTGGGCAACCTATCATTTCTGGAAATGGGTCCTTAACAGAGAACCTAACAAATTTGTGGATGATTTCTCCTATATCAGTCAAAGGTCAAACCCCAATCTATGCAGGTATTATTAACACACTATGTGAAATCCCCCCTTCGTTTTATTCTACCAAGCCCTGACTTATTCACTTAAATGTGTAAATATAGCCTATACATCTTACATTTGTATGACTTTATCCAACTGTCATTCAGATTCTCCTATGTACGATCAAAATTTTATTTTTATCCATCCGGGTCTCTTTACTGTAACCATACATAGCTACGATTATATTATTATTGTGCTATTATGTTTTTAGTACTTTTCTTGGACCATTGTTTGTACCACTTATACCTCTCAATAAAATCTTTGAACAACAAAATTTGTGGATGAAGTCTCCCTGGTTACCTACATGACATGATACATCTATTAAAGAAAGGGGCACTCTACAGTTCAATCCCTAATGACAAAGGATTGTTCTGCATTAAACATATTTTATCCCAAAAACGTCACCAAGAATGGAGGTTGAATGAATTTGTGATTGCAGCTCTGGAATTCATTCTACACCATAATGATTTTGTTTTCAATGGCTCCCACTTCCTCCAGGTACAGGGGGCAGTGATGGGGACTTGTTGTGCCCCATCCTACACCAATCTGTATCTGGGAGAATGGGAATGTTTGATCATGACTGAGGAAGACCTATGTTGTGGTTATTGAGGGGCCCATCAAATAGTTTTTTTAAACTATTGATGTTCCCTGCTGATACCACTGTTTGTGGAAGAGAATTCCACATCCTTACTACTCTGACAATACAGAACCCTCTATGCAGTTTATGGTTAAATGGCTTCTCTTCCAATTGTAGTGAACAGCTGCATGTTTTTGTTAAGTTCCCTTTCACTAAATAGTTTTTCCCTATGCTAGGGTCTCCAGTAGAGTATTTGTACATTTATATAATATCCCCTCTCAATTGTCTCCTCTCCAGAGAGAATCTGTTCAATAATTGTAGTCTTTCCCCATAGCTGAGGTCCTCTATTCCCCTAATTAGCTTTATTGCCCTTCTCTGGACTCTCTCCAGTTCCAGCACATCCTTCCTGAGAACCGGTGCCCAGAACTGAACAGCATATTCAAGATGCGGCTGGACCAGAGTCTTGTAGAGTGGGAGAATTATTGTTTTATCTCTGGAGTGAATCCTTTTTTTGATGCATGCCAATATTCTGTTGATATGCAAAGCAAATAATGAGTTTAACCTGAAATGCATGATGACATCACATTTCTTCATATTAGAATCAACAATGGTCCTAATGGGTTTCTAATTAGCAATTTGTACAATAAACCAACAGCAGGCAACTCCATCCTACATGCAAGCAGTTTTCACCTTCAGCCTTTGATCTCGTCAATACCTTACAGTCAATATCTGAGAATCAGGCACAACTGTTCAGATAAACTCATGTTCAAAATAGAAGCAGCCAGACTAAGAGACAGACTTTGACTTCCAGGCTACTCTTATACTTGTCTTAAAAAGGCCTTTAGGACACAAAAACACAGCATGATATGCTGTACAATCTAAAACCTATGCAAAAGGACAACAATCCAATCCATAGTATCACATGCTTTTCTAATCAAAGCATTGAAATCAAAAGAATTATACAAAAACACTGGCACATTCTAACCCTTAAATGTTTGGTTGGACCACTGGTGCCAGAGGCACCAGCTTTCACCTTCAAATGAGCAAGATCTCTAAAAGATAGTCTTGTATCTAGTCAATTCAAGTGGGATGATAAAAAAAGATCTGTGTAAATGATTTGGGGAAATACACATGTGGGGGCTTCAAATACTGCAGATACATGAACCAGTCAGATAATCACTCAAATCCAAACATTTCACTAACTGCAAAACAGAAGGAGTTGTATTTGTCCTCTTATGTGATTGCACTTGCTTCTACATAGGCAAAACAAAAATGGAATTTTGGAAGAAGGATTACCTCCACTTAAGTATGAAATCTTGTAATAGAGAACTTCCATTGGGCAGACATGTAGCCTCCACACATGGGGGGATAAGTCTCCTTTGTAGTACTTGATCCTGTCTCCTCCGGTCCCTGTGACGGTGACTGAAACAAGATTTTGTTGCAGAGAGAACAGAGATAGATATTTAGGCTAAATCCTTCAAACCATTTTTAGAGGGGGTTTACATCAGGGGCCCTGAATTTGATTGACTCTCACATAGTAAAAATAAAAAAAAACACCCCCTTTTCTATCTAGCTTATCCGGTCTTGTGCTTTCATCTATCTTGACATCCTCTCTATTACAACACTACCAACCTCTTGCCCAAATACAGAAGGTGATGTCATGCTGTATTCATAAATTTAGATCAAGCTTAAGGATTGTCACATGGATTGTTCTCTTTGATGCTATTTATATTGTTTGATTTGTTTTGTATTATTTTGTGAGCAAACATCTTTATCTTTGCTCTGTGTATATGTAATTGCCAATGCATGATTCCTCAATCCACCAGGTGGCACATGCTCTGTATCATCCATAATCCTTCCCATCCAGCACACAGGGGCTGCCTGTATACTGACCTATCATCAGCGCTGGCAGCCCCTGATCGGTCCATGTGGCCGGGTATGTTGCCCAGTTGCTATGGCTCCCGGCATGTGCCTGTGAGCTTCTGGTGTGGCGCACCGCTCCCTGGGTAATGGGAAGGCATGCCAGTGTCCTGCATGATGACATCATGCCCTTCCGATGTTGCGACAGTGCGTGCAGCCATCTTATCCATTATACTGTGGGGATTATTCTGGATGCTACAATCTTTGAAGTAAGTCACTTTTAGAGACTCCCTATATAGTATAACAAGTCTAGGGACTATATTTATCGCCATTTGAAATTGATACAAGCATACATCTTGTCTTTGTACAGATTTTGCCCCATACTATCCTTTAAAGGTTGTATTGAGCTACCTCCTCAATTGGTCCTCCTTCTGATCCTACTTACTAAATGTAACCAACACTTTGCCAGACCAATCTGTTAATGTTCTATGAGGAAATGATGGAGGAGGCCTGTGGATGTGGTGTATCTGGATTTTGCAAAAGCATTTGATACAGTCCCCCACAAATGCTTAATCTACAAGCTGAGGTCTCTTGGCACGGGCCCTAGGGTATGTTCTTGGATAGTAAACTTGTTACAGGGACATGTCCAAAGGGTAGTGATAAATAACATGTACTCAAACTGGTCTGGAGTGGTAAGTGGGCTACCCCAAGGTTCTGTCTTGGGACAAATTCTGTTTAATTGATTCATAAATGTTATAGAGGATGGGATAAATAGCTTGATCTCAGTTTTTGCAGGTGACACAAAAATAAGCAGGGCAATAACTTCACATCAGGATATATGAATTTTACAAAAAGGCCTGAACAAAATAATGGAGTGGGCAACTACATGGTAAATGAGGTTTAATGTGGAGAAATGTAAGGTAATGCAATTGGGGCTAAAACTACA
>BLSH010466323.1:74471-87515 GCA_018402905.1 Glandirana rugosa
GATGGAACTCGCACTTCTCCAACTTACAATACAGGTCATTATCTCTCAACCACTGAAGCACACGGCCCACATCTGTGTGGTGGCTCACTAGGGACTTGGAATATATGAAGATATTGTCGAGATAAACCACCATACATAGCTGCAGCAAATCTCGAAGGACATCGTTGAACTCCTGAAAAACTGCCGGAGCATTGCAAAGACCTCACGAGATTGTATGCCCCTCTCAGATCAAGCTTCGTGAAAACCGTTACGCTCTTGAGGCGGTCAAATAACTACGGAATCGGATAAGCATTCTTAATTGTGAAGTGATTGAGACCCCTATAGTCGATACAAGATCTCAGTTCGCCACTCTTCTTTTTCACACAGAAGAAGCCAGGACCAGCAGGAGTTGAGGATTTGCAGATGAACTCTCGAGAAAGTGCGTCTGCAACATACTCCTCCATGGCTATATCCTCCGAGACAGACAAAGGGGGTATGGCACCAGGTTGAAGGTCAGTTGCGCATACGACCGGTGTGGATGCAAACTACCAGCTTGAACTTTATCAAAAACATTGCTAAATTTGCGGTATTCCTCTGGCAGGGAGGAGGGTGAAGAGGTACACAAGACCTTAGCCACTGTCTGGAAACATGTCTTTCTACATTGTGGCAACCAGGAAAGAACCTCAGGATGAAGCCAATCAAAAAAGGGGTTGTGCCTCTGTAACCAAGGATAACCAATAACCACCAGAAAATGAGAAGAGGAAATGACTTGGAATTGGATTATCTCATGGTGAAGAGCCCCTACCCTACGGCAATGGTCAACGGAGCAGTCTCATGAGGCACCTGGGCAGGCTGTCTCCCATCAATAGCCTCAATGGTGAGTGGAGTGGCACAAAGCTGCAGCAGAATCGAATGCTTAGACCCAAAGGCACTATCTATGAACAGGCCTGCAGCCCTAGAGTCCATTAGAGCCTGTATCTCGATGGACGACTCAGACCAAGAAAGTGTAACAGTAACCAGTGGCTAATCCTTATGGATAACTGGGGACGTAATGCCACCTATAGTCTGTCCCCTACAGGACCTCAGGTGCAAGCGCCCCCCTCCCCAGACGGGCAGGACAAGACTTCAAAAAGTGCCCTGCCTGGCCACAAATGCACAATCTCTCCCTCCTCCTAAAGGCTCTCATCTGCAGAGAGATATGTGAAATCCAACTGCATGGGTACTACTTCACTGACAGCCTCGGAACCAGGAGGGTGAGGGAGGCTCGGGTGGGACTACAAAGCATGGAGCCAAACGCTCCTTAAAGGAAGGTTGCTCTCTGAGTCTGGAGTCAGTGAGAATGGCATACATGATCAACCTCTCCAGCTCAGTGGGTATGTCTTGGGTTGATACCTCATCTTTGATGTTATCTGGGAGACCATGAGAAAAAGCAGCCACAAGAGCCTCATTGTTCCAAGCAACCTCCACTGCCAGAGTACAGAATTCAATGGCAACTGTTCTCGTACCCTGCTTGATGGGCATGTGGCTTTTGGCAGCAGTAGTGGAGCGCGTGGGAACATCAAATACCTTTTTAAAGGATGCTTCAAACTCTGGGTAACTGGACAATGGGTTTTTGCGTCTCCCATACAGGGTTTGCCCAAGCCAAAGCTCTGTCAGAAAGCAAAGAAATCACAAAGCCTACTTTGCTTCTATCCGTAGAGAACACCTGGGACAGCATCCCAAAGTATATCCCAACCTGTTTGAGAAACCCTCTGCATTGAATTGGATCGCCCCCAAATCGCTGGGGATGTGGAGCAGAACCAGACCTACCCCTTGTAGAGCTAATATTTGAGGGGGGGGTGTCTGCACAGAGACTTGAGCATCAGCAAGAACGGCCTGCAACACAGGTTGCACTGGAACAGCCACCGTAGGAGGAACCAGGTGAGCAGTGTGATTCAGGAGCGTCTGTAGCGCTATGGCAAACTGATCCATGCATTGATCCTGCTCATCCAATCTGGAAAAAATATTACCAGCAAGTGGAATGTCTGCATCTTCTGAATTCATGGCATTCGCCTACTGTCAGGAACCATAAATCAGACTGAGAGTGCAGTAAAAATCACACTATTTAATAAAAATGGTAAAATAGAACAAACAGAGCAAGGTTCGGTAGCCAGAGCGGATGGTTGAAGCAAGTCAGCAAACGGGGTTCCAGAGATCAGCGAGGTCAAACAAACAGCATGCAGGGTCAGGAGCCAGAAGGGAAGTCAGCTTAGCAGAGTCTTTATTCCAGGAACCAGAAGGAACGGCAAACCGGCAAAAGTCTTTCACAGGAAAACACAACAGAGATTCATCCAGAGATGTTAACCAGGCGAAGGCGTCTGAGATCTGATCCAGGCAGTTTATATAGCTAGGGCAGCTGGCTAACGAGCAGGATATGGACATCAGGTGAGACAGAGTGAAAGCTGAGACTGGCAATTAACCCTCAGCTGAGCAGCTTGCTCTGAGAAGGGAGAGCTGAGCCCAGCCATTCATTACATCATTTGAATCTTCAACCATCTTTTATTATATACATTATAGAGATGCCGGCATTCTATACAGGTGACCGATATTCTGTATATCCATCATGTTTTCAAATCTTGGGTGTTTAAAAACTAAAAAAAGACGGTTGGAAAGGGGGGCTGCTGCAGGTATGAAGTGCAGGAGGAGCACATTTCTACTGGAGGAGCACATACCTACCAGAGAAGCACATACCTTCTGGAGGAGGACATACTCTCTAGCAGAGCTCATACCTTCTGGAGGACGACATACCTAGTGGAGCAGCATATATCTTCTGTAGGAGGACATTCCTTCTGGAGGACGACATACCTAGTGGAGCATCATATATCTTCTGGAGGGGGACATACCTTCTGGAGGAGGATATACCTAGTGGAGGAGGACGTATTCTCTGGAGGAGGACATACCTAGTGGAGGAGGACATACCTAGTGGAGGAGGACGTATTCTCTGGAGGAGCACATACCTTCTGGAGGAGCACATTCTGAGATGCCAATACTAGTCACCTCCTGATGATAATGCCATAGCTTGCCCACTTTTTATCTGCAACAATAGCAATGTGTGGGGCTGAGGATTGGCGGCACTCTCCATCACTAGATTCGGGATTCGACGCTGACTGGATAGTTTTGGAGTCTGCTACAGACATGCTTCTCTAGGTGCCTGCAATTCTTACCTTATGTCATTGAAGAGCCCAAAAAGTCTTCAATAATTTCTTTACTTTGACAGCCTGTCTGTCTGCAATTGCAGCCATAAAAAACCTGTTCACATCTGTGTGCATTCTAATTGTCTGATTTAATCTGAAAATTGATTCTGGTGGAAGGCCGTATGTAGTACAGATCCAAACCTGGCCAACAGCCTCTACAAGGTACTGCACTCAGATGTAGAATCATCTCTCTCTGCCCATTGGTTAGAACAGCCACTAATCAATGACCGGAGACCACAGACTATCCAAGGATGTGGACTGATGGAGAACTCATCTCTGTGACCTTTGTGCTGGATGTGGAAGTTATAGGAGATGCTGGTGTTAAGGTGGCGCCGGCACCAGGAACCGTTCCTGACTGCATAGTCCCAGCTTTCCATGCCTTATCAGCAACCTAGAATCCAGATTACAGGAGCTGAAGCTGAATAAATGTAGACTGTCAGTTCTCCGCCTAGAACCCGGAATTCAGGAGCTGAAGCCGGATAAATGTAGACTGTCAGTTCTCTGCCTAGAACCCGGAATTCAGGAGCTGAAGCCTAATAAATGTAGACTGTCAGTTCTCCGCCTAGAACCCGGAATTCAGGAGCTGAAGCCGGATAAATGTAGACTGTCAGTTCTCCGCCTAGAACCTTGAATTCAGGAGCTGAAGCCGGATAAATGTAGGCTGTCAGTTCTCCGCCTAGAACCCGGAATTCAGGAGCTGAAGCCTAATAAATGTAGACTGTCAGTTCTCCGCCTAGAACCCGGAATTCAGGAGCTGAAGCCTAATAAATGTAGACTGTCAGTTTTCCGCCTAGAACCCGTAATTCAGGAGCTGAAGCCGGATAAATGTAGGCTGTCAGTTCTCTGCCTAGAACCCGGAATTCAGGAGCTGAAGCCTAATAAATGTAGGCTGTCAGTTCTCCCCCTAGAACCCGTAATTCAGGAGCTGAAGCCGGATAAATGTAGGCTGTCAGTTCTCCCCCTAGAACCCGGAATTCAGGAGCTGAAGCCTAATAAATATAGACTGTCAGTTCTCCGCCTAGAACCCGGAATTCAGGAGCTGAAGCCTAATAAATGTAGACTGTCAGTTCTCCGCCTAGAACCCGGAATTCAGGAGCTGAAGCCTAATAAATGTAGGCTGTCAGTTCTCCGCCTAGAACCCAGAATTCAGGAGCTGAAGCCAGATAAATGTAGACTGTCAGTTCTCCGCCTAGAACCCGGAATTCAGGAGCTGAAGCCGGATAAATGTAGACTGTCAGTTCTCTGCCTAGAACCCGGAATTCAGGAGCTGAAGCCTAATAAATGTAGACTGTCAGTTCTCCACCTAGAACCCGGAATTCAGGAGCTGAAGCCGGATAAATGTAGACTGTCAGTTCTCCGCCTAGAACCCGGAATTCAGGAGCTGAAGCCTAATAAATGTAGACTGTCAGTTCTCCGCCTAGAACCCGGAATTCAGGAGCTGAAGCCGGATAAATGTAGACTGTCAGTTCTCCGCCTAGGACCCGGAATTCAGGAGCTGAAGCCGGATAAATGTAGACTGTCAGTTCTCTGCCTAGAACCCGGAATTCAGGAGCTAAAGCCTAATAAATGTAGGCTGTCAGTTCTCCCCCTAGAACCCGTAATTCAGGAGCTGAAGCCGGATAAATGTAGGCTGTCAGTTCTCCCCCTAGAACCCGGAATTCAGGAGCTGAAGCCTAATAAATATAGACTGTCAGTTCTCCGCCTAGAACCCGGAATTCAGGAGCTGAAGCCTAATAAATGTAGACTGTCAGTTCTCCGCCAGAACCCGGAATTCAGGAGCTGAAGCCTAATAAATGTAGGCTGTCAGTTCTCCGCCTAGAACCCGGAATTCAGGAGCTGAAGCCAGATAAATGTAGACTGTCAGTTCTCCGCCTAGAACCCGGAATTCAGGAGCTGAAGCCTAATAAATGTAGACTGTCAGTTCTCCGCCTAGAACCCGGAATTCAGGAGCTGAAGCCGGATAAATGTAGACTGTCAGTTCTCTGCCTAGAACCCAGAATTCAGGAGCTGAAGCCTAATAAATGTAGGCTGTCAGTTCTCCGCCTAGAACCCGGAATTCAGGAGCTGAAGCCTAATAAATGTAGACTGTCAGTTCTCCGCCTAGAACCCGGAATTCAGGAGCTGAAGCCGGATAAATGTAGGCTGTCAGTTCTCCCCCTAGAACCCGGAATTCAGGAGCTGAAGCCGGATACATTTATAGTATGATGACTTTCTACTTGTACACTATATAAAATGCTGACACCTTATAAATGATGTATAATAATATACAACTGCATGTCTTCCTACATTATAATTATGGAGCTTAGCATTCCGGGACAATGTGTGATAGAAGAGAGGCCAGGGTAAAAGCCACAGTATATGGGCTCCAGAACCTGTATACTAGAGGAAGCCAGCTTTACCTTTCAGGAAGAACTTATTGTTGATGTTGGAAGTCCTGAATGTGGGAGGAAGTATTACGGATTCAGTTAGCATTGCTTTATGTACATGAGTCAGGTTGGACTTATAGGGGTTAATGCTTTATTGTATTTCTCTACTCGTACTTTGTAATATTTGCATGATTTTGGCTATTGAGCTCCTCTAGAGCCGTACGGTAAAAGCTGCATTTCCTCAAAGTCTTCCTCTCTGGTGTATTACTCTATACCCGTTCTGCCTGCCTGGATGAGTGTGTTCCTCCAGGATTCTACAAGTTCTATCAGGGATGCTGCAATTGCTGGTAACCAGAATCAGCTAGTACTGCCTCAGCCCTCCATTCATTGCTCACGTCCTACAAAGCTGAGGATGATCTGCGCATGCTCAGCGGGCTGTGCTGGGCTCTCCTCGGGGCTCTGTAGCTGGTACAGCCGATCCAGCCTGTGGGTTATGCAGACTCTCACGTAGCTCACATAGCTGTATAAGCCCAGACGCTGCTGATGCAGGAGAAAGTATTTCACTGAGCCACCGTCCCCTCTGGCAGTGATTGACCCGCCACGCCTGGGACAACTCAGTCATTGTGCAAAGAAAGCGGGAATCATAATTTAACGACCTCCAGTCTACCTAAGCACCTCCTGTCACAGTCTCAAGTCTAATTGGACCTGGGAGGTCTTATATCCAGAATTACCATCCCCCCCAAACCGGCCTTGTATTTAAAAACCTGAGTGTGGAAGGAAACTTTCCTTGTGTTACTGATATAGCAGTACAGAGGGGCAAATAACCAGTATTGTGTCAGTATATCGGCTCTGCCGTACAACGCACATCAGTCATACTAGAAAATAATACAAAGAAAAGGGAATAGCCGCAGGACTTCCCTACTCAAGAGGACCAATAATGTATGTAGTCCACTATACCACCAGTATGGTGTTGATTACCTTCCACAGACACAAAAATATAACTGGGAGGGCTCCCAAAAACACATACATGAATAGCATTGTGATTGTTCACAAACCCTGTCTCTCATCATGTAAGCCAAGTCCTCCAGAATCTGACTTTTCAGCTTAGGCAGCCCATAGATGGTTCATTTTGTTATCATTCAACCAGCGGGTTGAACAAAAAAAAAAAAATGATTCTTGAATCCCCCATCCACACATTCGAAGTAGATGGGGAAATCCTCCCACTGTGCCTTTGTTTTCTGACAGTGGGGAGACTACACTGATCAGCACTGCCGACTATAGCCAGCGGCACAAATCCGACAGGGTGGTTGTACAGAAGTCGATCTGTAAATCTGTACCACCCTGCCCATACATTGATCCCATTTAGGCCAGTTTATAGTTGGTAAGGTTGAATAAAGTTCCTGCTGAACCAACCAAGTTTGATCCATGTATGGCAAGCTTCAGAGTGAGCACTAATCGGTGGAATCATCTGCTTATTATATCTTGCAGAGTCAAAGATCAGGTCTACCCACCATAATTATTACAAATCCAGTCACCTTTGTGGCATTCTGTAGACTGTAGTGACATGCATCAGACATCGTGAGAGGGACGTTTCCACATAATAGCTGAATCCGGCGGGTGGAGCTTGGAGTTCTACCAAACTGCTGAAAAAGAGTTGGTTCCCAATGAACGTACTCTTTGTACATAGCCTTTCCCTCTGAGTTTCTACCCATCCACCATCCGGTTTAGTGGTCATTAACCACCTGATTATATAACTGAGTTCCCCGTGCCAGCCTAGTATGTGTTGTCCATAGCTCTACTCTGTATAGAGGGAACGGATGTCATGTGAACTGAGCGTATAGCAGCCAGTATCCTGCCAAGAATTGTGTATATCCAGTAATGACAGTAGTAATTAGCACAGGAGGAACCAGCATGGGCTCTGACTTTGGCCCCAATCCTGTCCCCTCTGCCCTGGTTCCCAGGACCCTGCGCTTCCAACCTGCTTCATGGCTTCTTTGTGGGTAATGTAAAAGCCTGATTAATAAGCATGAATCGTACATTTTTGGAGCGGGAACAGGGAGATGTGTCACGTCCACTTAGTGTCACAACATTCGAGTTGCTCTCATTCTCGTCTCACTACAGTCACATTTTTCACAGGTAATGTACATGTAGTTAGAGCTTTTCTCTCTGAATGTACAATAGGCGAAACCTCTCATTTCCCATCAGCAAAAGTGATGGCGCTCCAGAGGAGAAACAAATGTAGAGATGGTGATGATTTCCATAGGAGTCAGAATTGTAGAGATGGTAGTGATGTCCAGAGGAGACAGAATTGTAGGGATGGTGGAGATGTCCAGAGGAGACAGAATTGTGGGGATGGTGGAAATATCCAGAGGAGACAGAATTGTAACAATGGGGATGTCCAGAGGAGATGGAATTGTAGAGATGGTGGTGATGTCCAGAGGAGACAGAATTGTAGAGATGGTGGTGATGTCCAGAGATGGAATTGTAGGGATGGTGGTGATGTCCAGAGAAGGAATTGTAGGGATGGTGGTGATGTCCAGAGGAGAAGGAATTGTAGAGATGGTGGTGATGTCCAGAGATGGAATTGTAGGGATGGTGGTGATGTCCAGAGAAGGAATTGTAGGGATGGTGGTGATGTCCAGAGAAGGAATTGTAGGGATGGTGGTGATGTCCAGAGGAGATGGAATTGTAGAGATGGTGGTGATGTCCAGAGGAGACAGAATTGTAGAGATGATGGAGATGTCCAGGGAAGGAATTGTAGAGATGGTGGTGATGTCCAGAGAAGGAATTGTAGGGATAGTGGTGATGTCCAGAGGAGATGGAATTGTAGAGATGGTGGTGATGTCCAGAGGAGACAGAATTGTAGAGATGGTGGAGATGTCCAGGGAAGGAATTGTAGAGATGGTGGTGATGTCCAGAGAAGGAATTGTAGGGATGGTGGAGATGTCCAGAGGAGAGAGTTGTAGAGATGGTGGTGATGTCCAGAGAAGAGAGAATTGTAGAGATGGTGGTGATGTCCAGAGGAGAGAGAATTGTAGAGATGGTGGAGATGTCCTGGTGATGAGCTGGGACCGTTATAATGGAGATAAATACATTGGTGTATATATGGGGCTGCCTGTGTTTTGGTGCAGCTATATACACACACAGCTGGGCCATTATATCCAATGTGTTCACTTTCATTGTGGGCAAGTCTAGAAAGCAACATTTTTCTTGTGATTTGACAAAATTGTGTCTGGCATAGAGCTGATGAACTTCATATGTCATGTTTTTTTATGTCAAAGAAAGTTGCCTCCCCACCCCCACCCCACCCAATACCTGGAAAATGCTTGTGAAAACACAGATTTTGAAATGAAATGCAAAATGGGGTTTACAAGTAGTAAAGGAATAAGAGCGGTAATAAAGGTATAGGATCATAGACTGGGGACAGACACAAGAGGAAGATGGGCGATGGAGAAGTAGATGGTCACATAATTGGTGGATCAATCATATATCTCCCGGAACGAAGAAGATGTGAAGGAGCCGCTCGGAGAATCGTGTTGCCGGTTAGAATTGTGAAGGCCATCAGGACCTGGCGGCTGGCTGGCAAGGCGTTTCTTAGATATTTTCTCAATAAAAATGATACAGGTACATCAGGTTTAACCAAAAAATTCTGAGGACAGTAACCACCCGTGATGCATCCGATAAATCCCCAGTCACCATTCTACAATGTGTCTTTCATGGAAGTTTTCCTACCATATTGGGTTCTTCGGAGTGCAGCTTTATAGTGTAGAGGTAAAAAAAAGTACCTTCCTCTCCCAACTTCATCTGCCTCCCCCCTCCTCCTCCTCTGCCAATCTCTTCTTAGTTCACAGGTTCTTTTCATCTCGCATCACCTCCACATTGTGACCCAGGAAATCCCAGCCATATATTCTTTCCTTTATTATGTTCTACACAGTAGATGGACAGTAAAGGTATACAAATGGTAATTCTGAGGTGGGAACAGTTCTGTAACGAGATCTCTGAGAGGCCTCGATGGAAGCTGGTCATTGTACCTGCAATGTGGGAATTATAGAGAATGCCTGCTTGTCTCTGGCTTCACAACTTTTTTATTCAGAATGAGATTAGAAAGTCAGAGGAAAGAAAGTTATTGAATCGACAAGACAGTCAAGCCAAATTGCATTTTCTGCATGAGATCCACCATAGCGGCCTCCACATTTCTCTGCTTCATTTCTCTCCTAACACCTTTTTATTGTCATGTGCCTGGAAACTTTTATCTCACTCCCAATAAATATTGTAAATCATAAAACCCGTCATCTGCTCCATAAGACGGCGTTTTTCCAGCAGAGTCTGAATCCTCAGGTGCAACCTGTTACAGTGCTCCACGTTCCCAGCAGGTGCCCCTTGTTACCCCTCATTAGTGAGGACTGTCTGCTCATATCCCCAAATGTCTGGAAACATAAAAGCTGTCACCCCTCTCATGATTGCTCCAACAGAAAAACACAATTCGTGCTTCACTGATCAAAGAAAAAAAACCCATCCAGAACTTCAGTGGGGTAGAAGAATTTAATTATCCTAATGGATGGCAGGCAGAGGGAGATGAGAGAGGGCTCCCTCCACAGGTGAGCGCGTGAAAGAGATGTACGCAGTGTGTTCAGAGAAAGGGGCACCATGTTTGTAATGAGCCATGAGTACTATAGAGCATAAATCTAAGAGGTGTAACTTAACAGCTGGCTGGAAAACACTAGGGACCTACAAGTGTTTTCTGTTCAGACCTGTGACATTCCACCCACCAACAACAAGGCCTCGGGTACCTGAAATTTGTGTTACGAGAGAAGAGCTGTACTACAGAGACCGTGGAGGATACAGCTGAGTTCAGGGAGACGTCTATGAGCGTGTTATCTGTCTCTTATCCTTATAGTCAGGTGATGATATTTCTGATGGCCGTGTCACCTGTGATGTCACATGGCTAATCCTAGGAAACAGCCTGTGACAACCACTTTAACCTACAGGTAAGCCTAGAATAAGGCTTACCTGTAGGTGCCCTGCATATCTCCCAAACCTGCACGGTTCAGGAGATATGCAGTGTTTTGCATGTGCCGACGTCAAGGCGACACATGCGCACTGAAGAAACGGCCTCCGTGCCGTTTCTCCACTGACCCTGTGCCGCGATTGGCGGCATGCGCGGGAGTGACGTCACGCAACTCCGGTCAGTCACACCGCCGGAGTCGCGGCCCCAGAAGTAAAGGGGACAGAAGATGGACCCGGCCAGCTTTGTTTCCAGGTAAGTGGCACATAATGGGCTACTATGCGATGCATAGTAGCCCATTATGCTTCTACTTTACAGGGTTATATTGAGGAAGTAAACCCCATCTGGTTTTACTTCCTCTTTAATACTTCACAACAAAAAGTGATGCAAAATATCTCCATAGTGAGAGGAGTCACGCCCGCTTAGACACATGTCCACAAAGTTATACCCCGTACACACGGTGCGATGGTCTTACAACGGTCATACAACAGCTTGTTGTAGGATAATCCGACTGTTAGTACGCGCAATTACAACAGCCGACGTTCGACAATCATACAACAGAAGTTGGCTGAGCAAACTGGAAAACCTTTGTTGGCCAACAAGGCGTCGTTGGCCAAAAAGACAAAAGTTGAACGTGCAAACACGCATGCTCTGACTCCAGGAAGTGCTCGGTCGTGTAAACCTGTGTTCCTAATTCACAAATCACATTCACCTGAACTTCCTCGTTATCCTAACACATCACTACGTTCCGCTTTGTTGGCCGATTACTTGACTGTCACTATGCTAGACACAACCACCAACAGCCGATTGTTGAATGTGCGGTCGTACAACAGTCGCACCATGTGTACGAGGCATAAGCTTTCCCCTCTGTTCCTGGTCTGAGGAGGATTTTCCTCACTTAAATGAATAATAGCAATAAAAAGCAGACAAGGGTCTGACTCCTCACCACTCCATCCGACCAAATGAAAATTGTGGCTTTAAATACACTTTGTAAGCTCCCTGCACACCCTTAGTTGAGGTCTTTCCAGATCACCCTTGAGATAGAAACTTGTCTGTAGAGCAATTGTACCACAACCCGTCATTTAGACTTGGATGGATGACTGCACTCTGATGAAGGTGCCAAGATTGGCCAGATTGATTGGGCAACCCAACACATGGCCAGATTGATTGAGGAAGGCCCTCCTTATATATGGAGTAACCTGGGCCTCTCCAGGACTCTGTAGAGATGGGCACTATTCCATTTGGAGAAGGGGAGAAGAATAATTGAGTAGGGCTGGATTCCCAACCCCAGAACCTTTTTGGTCCTTTTGTACCCTTAGTTCTCTTTCTTGGCTGGATCTCCCTTCTCTCCTACACTAAATCTTTTCTTCATCTGTTGGTCCTACAAATTAGGTTCTGTTGATGTTGAGCACAAGAACTATGAAGGGAAAAGCCGCAGCGAGCCGCTGTCACCGGTTGAGGGACGTCAACCTTCCTGTCAGTTTTTCTCCTCATACAGATGACTGTTTTCTAGCACAGCCTCCCTGCATGGTGAGATGTTCTGTAGAATGGGCAGAGGGAATGTAGTCTGTTCTGGTCAAATTCATGTTGGCTGTTATTTCTGTTCCCCCTCGTTCAACTTGCGATTCTTCATTGTGCGTGACTGATTACGAATACAAGCTGCTGAGCGAGCAGAACCGCAGAGCGGCTGGGATCTAATCCTAGCGGAGACAGGGTCAGCCATGCGTAGACCTGAGAAGAGGCCCGTTATCTGCCTACACTGAGCCTTCATTGTGAAGAATACACCTGTGCCTTGGCCCATGAAAAATCAGGTCCACCAATAGGACCCCTCCGCTGGGATATCGCCATTCATGGACTGATCCGATCTTCAGAAATGCTGATAAATCAGGACAACAATGTCATTTCCCACTGAGCCCAGATATCTCACTTCATAGAATGCTGCCAAAGATGGGCCGTGCTGTTCTTCAGCCCCCTGACCAGTGTTAATTTTGGCAGCAAATTTTGATTTAGTTTTAGTCTTAGGAATAAAATGGCATTTTAGTTTCAGTCCCATTTTAGTCGACCAAAATCTCCAGTACATTTTAGTTGAATAAAATAATTTTAGTCAACTAAAATCGAATGTGGTCCGGAGGAGTCTGGTGACAGGTCGTTATGACCGGAGGAGTCTTGTAGGTTTGGTGACACGTCGTGATGTCCGGAGGAATCTGACGGGTCTCGTCGATTTAGACACTCAAACAAGTTTGGAATTATGGTATTTATTATTGTATAATCTAAAAAAATTTAAGTCCTCATACATTTCTCAAACCTTTAAGATCTCTTTACGAATTTATTACGTAATGTTAAATTGATTTGTGTAAGCTAAAATCAACTGATTTTAATAAAATAAGTTGATTTTACATGACCTCTAAAACCAGCTGATTTTACCCTGACTTTGATTTTACGGTAAAATAAGGATTCTGAT
>BLSH010466323.1:91085-103000 GCA_018402905.1 Glandirana rugosa
TCCCCACAGAATACTTGTCCCGCTGTAGGAGACCTAACCACCAGTGTATGTGTTATCCCCACCGTATTCTTGTCCGACTGAAGGAGATCTAGTCACCAAGAGTTGAGGACAGGAGCCCTGGGTGATTGTCCGGTCCAAACGTCCTATTGAGTTTACGTAGTGTCCACTATAGTAAACGACGAGTCACTAACGTCATAAGATCAGACGTAGAGGGGTTCCATCTTGGGGAGATGCAGACTAGAATACTGCAATCACTGAGCAGCAAATGATATCACCTGTGATGCATTTGAGTTATCCTGCAAACCTGGCCTGTTAGTGGGTCCCGAGGACAGGAGTTGAGAACCACTGATCTAGAGGAAGTCAGCCTGTTCTTATGCCACCCCTATTGTGTATGTGACCACCAATCCAGAGGATGTCGCCCTGTTCATAAGACACCCCTACTGTGTATGTGACCACCTACAATCCATAGAAAGTTGGATAGTTCATATGGCACCCCGCCCGTGTATGTGACCACCAACAGTCCAGAGAAAGTTGGGTAATTCATATGGCACCCCGCCTGTGTATGTGACCACCAACAATCCAGAGGAAGTCAACTTGTTCATATGACACCCCTCTCATGTCTGTGACAATCAATCCACAGGAAGTCAGCATGTTCATACAACAACCATCTTGTGTCTGTGACCATCCAGATGAAGTCAACTGTTTATATGACACCCTCTTGTGTATGTGACCACCATCTAGAGGAAGTCAGTCTGTTCATACGACACCCCTCTTGTGTCTGTTACCACCAATCCAGAGGAGTTCAGCCTGCTCATACGGCACCCCTCTCTTGTCTGTGACCACCAATCCAGAGGAAGTCAACCTATTCATACGACACCCCTCTCGTGTCTGCGACCACCAATCCAGAGGAAGTCAACCTATTCATACGACAACACCCCTCTCGTGTCTGTGACCACCAATCCAGAGGAAGTCAACCTATTCATACGACACCCCTCTTGTGTCTGTGACCACCAATCCAGAGGAGTTCAGCCTGCTCATACGGCACCCCTCTCTTGTCTGTGACCACCAATCCAGAGGAAGTCAACCTATTCATACGACACCCCTCTCGTGTCTGTGACCACCAATCCAGAGGAAGTCAACCTATTCATACGACACCCCTCTTGTGTCTGTGACCACCAATCCAGAGGAGTTCAGCCTGCTCATACGGCACCCCTCTCTTGTCTGTGACCACCAATCCAGAGGAAGTCAACCTATTCATACGACACCCCTCTCGTGTCTGTGACCACCAATCCAGAGGAAGTCAACCTATTCATAGGACACCCCTCTCATATCTGTGACCACCAATCCAGAGGAAGTCAACCTATTCATACGACACCCCTCTCGTGACTGTGACCACCAATCCAGAGGAAGTCAACCTATTCATAGGACACCCCTCTTGTATCTGTGACCACCAATCCAGAGGAAGTCAACCTATTCATACGACACCCCTCTCGTGTCTGTGACCACCAATCCAGAGGAAGTCAACCTATTCATAGAACACCCCTCTTGTGTCTGTGACCACCAATCCAGAGGAAGTCAACCTATTCATAGGACACCCCTCTTGTATCTGTGACCACCAATCCAGAGGAAGTCAACCTATTCATAGGACACCCCTCTCATATCTGTGACCACCAATCTAGAGGAAGTCAACCTATTCATACGACACCCCTCTTGTATCTGTGACCACCAATCTAGAGAAAGTCAACTTGTTCATATGACACCCTTTTTGTGTTTGTGACCACCAATCCAGAGGAAGTCAACCTATTCATACGACACCCCTCTCGTGTCTGTGACCACCAATCCAGAGGAAGTCAACCTATTCATAGGACACCCCTCTTGTATCTGTGACCACCAATCCAGAGGAAGTCAACCTATTCATAGGACACCCCTCTCATATCTGTGACCACCAATCCAGAGGAAGTCAACCTATTCATAGGACACCCCTCTCATATCTGTGATCACCAATCCAGAGGAAGTCAGCCTATTCATACGACACCCCTCTTGTATCTGTGACCACCAATCTAGAGAAAGTCAACTTGTTCATATGACACCCTTCTTGTGTTTGTGACCACCAATTCAGATGAAGTCAACCTGTTTATACAACACCCCTCTCGTGTCTGTGACCACCCACAAACCAGAAGAAGTCGGCCTGTGCATACAACATCCCTCTCATATCTGTGACCATCTACAATCCAGAAGAAATCAGCCTATTCATACGACACCCCTCTCGTGTCTGTGACCACCTAATGTTGGCGCTCTGGCTGCTGGGGCACATCCTTACCCTGTGCCAGCTGCAGCATTGAGGACAATATGGTGGCAGGATAAGAAAAGAGGCTTCTGTCTGTAATAAGAGGTGCGGATGGTCTGTGTAGTGCGAGTTTTCAGCTGCTATCCCTCCTCCTCACTTATCGCCTGAAAAGGAAGCTTTGATGAGACTGCGTAGTAAACACGACAGTTATCTTTCCCTTTTATGGAGAGAAGTTCTATCTTCCAGCCTGCAATTCCCCATAGAATAGCACCAAATGGGCTGAAATTAAAGGGACCGTCTGCCTGAGCTGCTGTGGTGGGTGAGGCCCAGTGTGTGATCTGAGGGACGATACGGGGTCTGTGCCCAGCACCAGGTGGCACTTGCTCAGCTGCCTTATCAGAGGCCATGTCTTGTATTCCCGCTACTCCTCCAATCATGGCCACAACCCTTTGCTGAACCCTCCCTCTGAAAATGTCAGATCCCTGGCTGTCCTAATCCATTGGCTTCAATACTGTAAATCAGTGACCCGGAGCAAGCATGTGTAGTGTTGTCTCCTCTGACAGAGAAGAGTCTGCGATTCCGCAGCTCTAGGGCTTTGTCTCAGGCCAGGATTCTTTTCATTAACGCTGATTAATGGGGAGCTGTCAGGATGAGTGCACCTAGCTGAGGGAACTGTCATTGTGGGACTCCCAGAAGCAGTTCAGGGACAGTTGGACAATGTCTGGCCGGGAGCTCACCAGGTAACAGTCATGTGACTCATAGCTGTCATGTTTTGTACCCCAGCATGCAGACGTTCCCTCCATGGTCAGCACTGGACACACCAGACCTGTCTGACACTGGGAGCGTAGACACAGGAAAGGTCTACTCAAAGCAGATTTATCCAGGGGCTTGTGATGCTGCTGACCTTTATTTATGCCACACTTCAGCTTCTAAGGCCCATTTAACTTCTCTTCCATAACATCCAAGAATCAATCAGGAGAATATTATATGTGCTGTGCTACTCCTGACCAGCAGAGGGCGGAATCTGTAAGAAATGCTGCATGAGAATTGTGGGCTGGGATCATCTGGTGACTACAGAGGCAGGGAATTCATATTGTGGAATGCTACGCGTGTCACCATGTGCAACTGCATGCAAATACATTTACAGTCCTGGAATCTTACTGCTTCTAACCCCAGCCCCCCTTACAGCAATCCTACTAAATTTCTAACACTGACTGTAACCCTAAACCCCAACACTAACCCCTGTCACCCCCTAACACTAACCTAAACCCCAACACTAACCCCTGTCACCCCCTAACCTTAACCTAAACCCCAACACTAACCCCTGACACCCCCTAACACTAACCCTAAACCCCAAAACACTAACCCCTGACACCCCCTAACACTAACCTTAACCCTAAACCCCAACACTAACCCCTGTCACCCCCTAACCCTAAACCCCAACACTCTAACCCCTGTCACCCCCTAACACTAATGCTGTGTCTGTAGAGAAATCATGATCACTGTATATCATTCTTCCAGAGGTCATGGAAGGGAATCCCAGCATCACCTGTAGATGGCAGTGTGGAGTTTCTGGTGTGTTGTGTAATGTCAGGGTTGGCGGGGTGACAGCTGTACATTATGGTGCTTTGTTTGCACACACGGATGCGGGCGGAGTGCTGTATGACGTCTGACGCTTGCCCTTTTCCTCCTTTATACACAATAACATAAAAAGCTGAGCAGTAGATCCTGATAGTGTTCAGATAAGGCCCCATATGTATAGGCTGCGCATGCATGGATTCCTGAACACTCTTCTGTAATACCCTGGGCTGTCCATACACATCACACATACTTCATATATACAGTATATATATATCATACATCACATATACTTCATATATACAGTATATATATATATCATACATCACACATAAATCATATATACAGTATATATATATATCATACATCACATATACATCATATATACATCATACATCATATATACACCATACATCATATATACATCATATATCATATATACATCATACTTCATATATACAGTATATATACATCATATATACATCATACATCATATATACAGTATATATATATATATATATCATACATCACACATACATCATATATACATCATACAGCATATATACATCACACATACATCATATATACATCATACAGCATATATACATCACACATACATCATACAGCATATATACATCACAAATATATATTATATCATATATACATCACACAGAGCCTATGAGCTGTACACCTTTCAGATTCCTCAGTGTTTGATGTACAATGCGGACGGCAGTGCCAGTTCTTGTAATCTGACAGCTGTTACACTTCCTGAACAGTGGCTGCATCTGATTGGATGATATCTGTGTTCACATGATATACAGTTGTGCTCATAAGTTTACATACCCCGGCAGAATTTATGATTTCTTGGCCATTTTTCAGAGAATATGAATGAGAACACAAAAACTTTTCTTTCACTCATGGTTGGTGTTTGGCTGAAGCCATTTATTATCATTCAACTGTGTTTACTCTTTTTATATCATAATGACAACAGAAACGACCCAAATGACCCTGATCAAAAGTTTACATACCCCAGTTCTTAATCCCGTGTGTTGCCCCCTTTAACATCAATGACAGCTTGAAGTCTTTTGTGGGATTTGTGGGTGACGAGGCTTTTTATCTTCTCAGATGGTAAAGCTGCCCATTCCTCAGTTCCTGGAAATTCTTGGGCTGTCTTGCATGAACTGCATGTTTGAGATCTCCCCAGAGTGGCTCAATGATATTGAGGTCAGGAGACTGAGATGGCCACTCCAGAACCTTCACTTTATTCTGCTGTAGCCAATGACAGGTCGACTTGGCCTTGTGTTTTGGATCATTGTCATGTTGGAATGTCCAAGTCCCATGCGCAGCTTCCTGGCTGATGAATGCAAATGTTCCTCCAATATTTTTTGATAACTCCATTCATTTTGCCATCAATTTTGACCAAATTTTCTGTGCCTTTTGTTTCTCACACATCCCCAAAACATCAGCGATCCACCACCGTGTTTCACAGTAGGAATGGGGAACCTTTCATCATAGGCCTTGTTGTTGTCTCCTCTCCAAATGTAAGGTTTATGGTTGTGGCCAAAAAGCTCAATTTTGGTCTCATCACTCCAAGTGACTTTGTGGCGGAAGGTTTGAGTCTTGTCTCTGTGCTGTTTGGCGTATTGTAAGTGGGATAATTTGTGGCATTTGCGTAGTAATGGCTTTCTTCTGGCGACTCGACCATGCAGCCCATCTTTCTTCAAGTGCCTCCTTATTGTGCATCTTGAAACAGCCACACCCCATGTTTTCAGTGAGTCCTGTATTTCACCTGAAGTTATTTGTGGGGTTTTCTTTGCATCCCAATCAATTTTCCTGGCAGTTGTGGCTAAAACCTTAGTTGGTCTACCTGACCGTGGTTTGGTTTCAACAGAACACCTCATTTTCCACTTCTTGATTAGAGTTTGAACACTGCTGATTGGCATTCTCAATTCCTTGGATATCTTTTTATATCCTTTTCCTGTTTTATACAGTTCAAGTACCTTTTCCTGCAGATCCTTTGACAATTCTTTTGCTTTCCCTATGACTCAAGAGTCCAGAAACGTCAGTGCAGCACTGGGTGAAAGATGCAAGGGTCCGTCAGGAGTCCAGAAACTCATTATAAATACTCATAAACCTTTTATACACACACTAATTACAAGCAAACAGATCACAAGTGAGGATTTTTACCTTTAATAGCCATACAAACCCCTTTGTGTCAACTTGTGTGCATGTTATCAGGCCAAAATCACCAGGGTATGTAAACTTTTGATCGGGGTCATTTGGGGAGTTTCTGCTGTCATTATGATATAAAAAGAGTAAACACAGTTGAATGATAATAAATGGCTTCAGCCAAACACCAACCATGAGTGAAAGAAAAGTTTTTGTGTTCTCATTCATATTCTCTGAAAAATGGCCAAGAAATCATAAATTCTGCTGGGGTATGTAAACTTATGAGCACAGCTGTATGTGATTGGATACAGGTGCTGTTTGTCCAGATCCTTCAGCTTTCAATGGCAGATGTTAGGTGGGAGGGGCCGGTTCATGCGGGGTATTTACTCCGGTGTGTGTAGCGTGATTTCCCTCGTACAGCAGTGAAGTAATCGTTGTGTTGTAGTGACGCCTCGCTGTCGGTAATGGTTGTGTTGTAGTGACTCCTCGCTGTCGGTAATGGTTGTGTTGCTGTGACTCCTCGCTGTCGGTAATGGTTGTGTTGTAGTGACTCCTCGCTGTCGGTAATGGTTGTGTTGCTGTGACTCCTCGCTGTCGGTAATGGTTGTGTTGTAGTGACTCCTCGCTGTCGGTAATGGTTGTGTTGTAGTGACACCTCGCTGTCGGTAATGGTTGTGTTGTAGTGACTCCTCGCTGTCGGTAATGGTTGTGTTGCAGTGACTCCTTGCTGTCGGTAATGGTTGTGTTGCAGTGATGCCTCACTCTCGGTAATGGTTGTGTTGCGGTGACTCCCCGCTGTCAGTAATGGTTGTGTTGCGGTGACTCCTCCCTGTCGGTAATGGTTGTGTTGTAGTGACACCTCGCTGTCTGTAATGGTTGTGTTGCAGTGACTCCTCGCTGTCGGTAATGGTTGTGTTGCAGTGACTCCTCGCTGTCGGTAATGGTTGTGTTGCGGTAACTCCTCGCTGTCGGTAATGGTTGTGTTGCAGTGACTCCTCCCTGTCGGTAATGGTTGTGTTGCAGTGACTCCTTGCTGTCGGTAATGGTTGTGTTGCAGTGATGCCTCACTGTCGGTAATGGTTGTGTTGCGGTGACTCCCCGCTGTCAGTAATGGTTGTGTTGCGGTGACTCCTCTCTGTCGGTAATGGTTGTGTTGTAGTGACACCTCGCTGTCTGTAATGGTTGTGTTGTAGTGACTCCTCGCTGTCGGTAATGGTTGTGTTGCAGTGACTCCTCGCTGTCGGTAATGGTTGTGTTGCGGTAACTCCTCGCTGTCGGTAATGGTTGTGTTGCAGTGATGCCTCGCTGTCGTTAATGGTTGTGTTGCAGTGATGCCTCGCTGTCGGTAATGGTTGTGTTGCAGTGATGCCTCGCTGTCGGTAATGGTTGTGTTGCGGTGACTCCTCCCTGTCGGTAATGGTTGTGTTGTAGTGACACCTGGCTGTCTGTAATGGTTGTGTTGCAGTGACTCCTCGCTGTCGGTAATGGTTGTGTTGTAGTGACTCCTCGCTGTCGGTAATGGTTGTGTTGCAGTGACTCCTCGCTGTCGGTAATGGTTGTGTTGCGGTGACTCCCCGCTGTCAGTAATGGTTGTGTTGCGGTGACTCCTCCCTGTCGGTAATGGTTGTGTTGTAGCGACACCTCGCTGTCTGTAATGGTTGTGTTGTAGTGACTCCTCGCTGTCGGTAATGGTTGTGTTGTAGTGACACCTCGCTGTCTGTAATGGTTGTGTTGCGGTGACACCTCGCTGTCTGTAATGGTTGTGTTGTAGTGACTCCTCGCTGTCGATAATGGTTGTGTTGCAGTGACGCCTTGCTGTTGGTAATGGTTGTGTTGCGGTGATGCCTCGCTGTGGGTAATGGTTGTGTTGTAGTGACACCTCGCTGTCGGTAATGGTTGTGTTGCGGTGATGCCTCGCTGTCAGTAATGGTTGTGTTGCGGTGATGCCTCGCTGTCAGTAATGGTCGTGTTGTGGTGACGCCTCGCTGTCGGTAATGGTTGTGTTGCGGTGATGCCTCGCTGTCAGTAATGGTTGTGTTGCAGTGACACCTCGCTGTCGGTAATGGTTGTGTTGCGGTGATGCCTCGCTGTCGGTAATGGTTGTGTTGCGGTGATGCCTCTCTGTCGGTAATGGCTGTGTTGTAGTGATGCCTCGCTGTCGGTAATGGTTGTGTTGTGGTGACTCCTCGCTGTCGGTAATGGTTGTGTTGTGGTGACACCTCGCTGTCGGTAATGGTTGTGTTGTAGTGACTCCTCACTGTCGGTAATGATTGTGTTGCAGTGACTCCTCGCTGTCGGTAATGGTTGTGTTGTGGTGACACCTCGCTGTTGGTAATGGTTGTGTTGCAGTGATGCCTCGCTGTCAGTAATGGTTGTGTTGTAGTGATGCCTCGCTGTCAGTAATGGTTGTGTTGCAGTGACTCCTCTCTGTCGGTAATGGTTGTGTTGTGGTGACTCCTCGCTGTCGGTAATGGTTGTGTTTTAGTGATGCCTCGCTGTCGGTAATGGTTGTGTTGTAGTGATGCCTCGCTGTCGGTAATGGTTGTGTTGCAGTGACTCCTCACTGTCGGGAATGATTGTGTTGAGGTGACTCCTTGCTGTCGGTAATGGTTGTGTTGTGGTGACACCTCGCTGTCGGTAATGGTTGTGTTGCGGTGATGCCTCGCTGTCGGTAATGGTTGTGTTGCGGTGATGCCTCGCTTTCGGTAATGGCTGTGTTGTAGTGATGCCTCGCTGTCGGTAATGGTTGTGTTGTGGTGACTCCTCGCTGTCGGTAATGTTTGTGTTGTGGTGACTCCTCGCTGTCGGTAATGGTTGTGTTGTAGTGACGCCTTGCTGTCGGTAATGGTTGTGTTGCAGTGACTCCTCGCTGTCGGTAATGGCTGTTTTGTAGTGATGCCTCGCTGTCGGTAATGGTTGTGTTGTGGTGACACCTCGCTGTCGGTAATGGTTGTGTTGTAGTGATGCCTCGCTGTCGGTAATGGTTGTGTTGCAGTGACTCCTCGCTGTCGGTAATGGTTGTGTTGCAGTGACGCCTCGCTGTCGGTAATGGTTGTGTTGTAGTGACACCTTGCTGTCGGTAATGGTTGTGTTGTAGTGACTCCTCGCTGTCAGTAATGGTTGTGTTGTAGTGACTCCTCGCTGTCAGTAATGGTTGTGTTGCGGTGACGCCTCGCTGTTGGTAATGGTTGTGTTGTAGTGACTCCTCGCTGTCAGTAATGGTTGTGTTGCGGTGATGCCTCGCTATCGGTAATGGTTGTGTTGCGGTGACTCCTCGCTGTCGGTAATGGTTGTGTTGTGGTGACACCTCACTGTCGGTAACGGTTGTGTTGCGGTGATGCCTCGCTGTCGGTAATGGTTGTGTTGTAGTGATGCCTCGCTGTCGGTAATGGTTGTGTTGCAGTGATGCCTTGCTGTCGGTAATGGTTGTGTTGTAGTGATGCCTCGCTGTCGGTAATGGTTGTGTTGCAGTGACTCCTCGCTGTCGGTAATGGTTGTGTTGCGGTGATGCCTCGCTGTCGGTAATGGTTGTGTTGTAGTGATGCCTCGCTGTCGGTAATGGTTGTGTTGCGGTGATGCCTCGCTGTCGTTAATGGTTGTGTTGTAGTGATGCCTCGCTGTCGGTAATGGTTGTGTTGCAGTGATGCCTTGCTGTCGGTAATGGTTGTGTTGTAGTGATGCCTCGCTGTCGGTAATGGTTGTGTTGTAGTGAGGCCTCGCTGTCGGTAATGGTTGTGTTGCGGTGATGCCTCGCTGTCGGTAATGGTTGTGTTGTAGTGATGCCTCGCTGTCGGTAATGGTTGTGTTGCGGTGATGCCTCGCTGTCGGTAATGGTTGTGTTGTAGTGATGCCTCGCTGTCGGTAATGGTTGTGTTGCAGTGATGCCTTGCTGTCGGTAATGGTTGTGTTGTAGTGATGCCTCGCTGTCGGTAATGGTTCTGTTGTAGTGATGCCTTGCTGTCAGTAATGGTTGTGTTGCGGTGATGCCTCGCTGTCAGTAATGGTTGTGTTGCGGTGACTCCTCGCTGTCGGTAATGGTTGTGTTGTGGTGACACCTCGCTGTCAGTAATGGTTGTGTTGCGGTGATGCCTCGCTGTCGGTAATGGTTGTGTTGCGGTGACACCTCGCTGTCGGTAATGGTTGTGTTGTAGTGACACCTCGCTGTCGGTAATGGTTGTGTTGTAGTGCCACCTCGCTGTCGGTAATGGTTGTGTTGTAGTGACACCTCGCTGTCAGTAATGGTTGTGTTGCGGTGATGCCTTGCTGTCGGTAATGGTTGTGTTGTAGTGACACCTCGCTGTCGGTAATGGTTGTGTTGTAGTGATGCCTCGCTGTCGGTAATGGTTGTGTTGCAGTGACTCCTCACTGTCGGGAATGATTGTGTTGCGGTGACTCCTCGCTGTCGGTAATGGTTGTGTTGTGGTGACACCTCGCTGTCGGTAATGGTTGTGTTGCGGTGATGCCTCGCTGTCGGTAATGGTTGTGTTGCGGTGATGCCTCGCTGTCGGTAATGGCTGTGTTGTAGTGATGCCTCGCTGTCGGTAATGGTTGTGTTGTGGTGACTCCTCGCTGTCGGTAATGTTTGTGTTGTGGTGACTCCTCGCTGTCGGTAATGGTTGTGTTGTAGTGACGCCTCGCTGTCGGTAATGGTTGTGTCGCAGTGACTCCTCGCTGTCGGTAATGGCTGTTTTGTAGTGATGCCTCGCTGTCGGTAATGGTTGTGTTGTGGTGACACCTCGCTGTTGGTAATGGTTGTGTTGTAGTGATGCCTCGCTGTCGGTAATGGTTGTGTTGCAGTGACTCCTCGCTGTCGGTAATGGTTGTGTTGCGGTAACTCCTCGCTGTCGTTAATGGTTGTGTTGCAGTGATGCCTCGCTGTCGGTAATGGTTGTGTTGCAGTGATGCCTCGCTGTCGGTAATGGTTGTGTTGCAGTGATGCCTCGATGTCGATAATGGTTGTGTTGCGGTGACTCCTCCCTGTCGGTAATGGTTGTGTTGTAGTGACACCTGGCTGTCTGTAATGGTTGTGTTGCAGTGACTCCTCGCTGTCGGTAATGGTTGTGTTGTAGTGACTCCTCGCTGTCGGTAATGGTTGTGTTGCAGTGACTCCTCCCTGTCGGTAATGGTTGTGTTGTAGTGACACCTCGCTGTCTGTAATGGTTGTGTTGTAGTGACTCCTCGCTGTCGGTAATGGTTGTGTTGTAGTGATGCCTCGCTGTCTGTAATGGTTGTGTTGTAGTGACTCCTCGCTGTCTGTAATGGTTGTGTTGTAGTGACTCCTCGCTCTCGATAATGGTTGTGTTGCAGTGACGCCTTGCTGTTGGTAATGGTTGTGTTGCAATGACTCCTCGCTGTCGGTAATGGTTGTGTTGTTGTGACTCCTCGCTGTCGGTAATGGTTGTGTTGTAGTGACACCTCGCTGTCGGTAATGGTTGTGTTGTTGTGACTCCTCGCTGTCGGTAATGGTTGTGTTGTAGTGACACCTCGCTGTCGGTAATGGTTGTGTTGCGGTGATGCCTCGCTGTCGGTAATGGTTGTGTTGCAGTGACACCTCGCTGTCGGTAATGGTTGTGTTGTTGTGACTCCTCGCTGTCGGTAATGGTTGTGTTGTAGTGACACCTCGCTGTCGGTAATGGTTGTGTTGCGGTGACTCCTCGCTGTCGGTAATGGTTGTGTTGTGGTGACACCTCGCTGTCAGTAATGGTTGTGTTGCGGTGATGCCTCGCTGTCGGTAATGGTTGTGTTGTAGTGACACCTCGCTGTCGGTAATGGTTGTGTTGTAGTGACACCTCGCTGTCGGTAATGGTTGTGTTGTGTTGTGTTGGTAATGGCTGTCGCTCCTCAGTGTTGTTGTGTTGGTAATGGCTGTCGCTCCACAGTG
>BLSH010466323.1:117169-134858 GCA_018402905.1 Glandirana rugosa
CAGGGAGAGTGTCTCAGGGGGCACGCTATGTCGGGTGTATATCTCTGAGGGGACACTGTCAGATCTATATCTCTGTGAGAGGGACACTATATCGGGTGCTTATCTCTGTGAGGGGGAGACTATGTCGGGTATATATCTCTGTGAGGGGGACACGCTATGTCGGGTGTATATCTCTGTGAGGGGGGACACGCTATGTCGGGTGTATATCTCTGTGAGGGGGACACTATGTTCATGTATATCTCTGTGAGGGGGAGACTATGTCGGGTGCATATCTCTGTGAGGGGGACACTATGTTGGGTGTATATCTATGTGAGGGTGGACACTATGTCAGGTGTATATCTCTGTGAGTGGGACATGCTATGTCGGGTGTATAGCTCTGTGAGGGGGACACACTATTTCAGGTGTATATCTCTGTGAGGGTGACACTACACTATGGCGCGGGGAATATCTCTGTAACGGGGACACTATGTCAAGTATATATCTCTGTGAGCGGGACACGCTATGTCAGGTGTATATCTCTGAGGGTGACGTGGTGATGAGTGTATGTCTTTGAGGTTGACACTGTGTTGGGTGTATATCTCTGAGGGTGACACTGTGTTGGGTGTATATCCCTGAGGGTGACATTATGTTGGGTGTATATCTCTGAGGGTGACATGGTGATGGGTGTATATCTCAGAGGCTGACACTGTGTTGGGTGTATATCTCTAAGGGTAACACTGTGTTGGGTGTATATCTCTGAGGGTGACATGGGGATGGGTGTATATCTCTGAGGGTGACACTGTGTTGGGTCTATATCTCTTAGGTTGACAGTAGGTCGGGTGTATATCTGTGAGGGTGACACTGTGTTGGGTGTATATTTCTGAGGGTGGCACTGTCAGGTGTATATCTCTGAGGGTGACACTGTGTCGGTTGTATATCTCTGAGGGTGACACTGTGTCGGGTGTATATCTCTGAGGGTGACACTATGTCGGATGTATATCTGTGAGGGTAACACTATGTTGGGTGTATATCTCTGAGGGTGACACTATGTTGCCCATATATCTCTGAGGGTGACGCGATGGGTGTCTATCTCTGAGGGTGACACTGTGTTGGGTGTCTATCTCTGAGGGTGACACTATGTCAGGTGTATATCTCTGAGGGTGACACTGTGTCGGGTGTATATCTCTAAGGGTGACACTTTTGGGTGTATATCTCCTGATGGAGACACTATGTTGCCCATATATTTCTGAGGGTGACATGGTGATGGGTGTATATCTCTGAGGGTGACACTGTGTTGGGTGTATATCCCCGAGGGTGACACTGTGTCTGTTGTGTATCTCTGAGGGTGATATTGTCAGATGTATATCTGTGAGGGTAACACTATGTTGGGTGTATATCTCTGTGGGTGACACTGTGTCGGGTGTATATCTCTAAGGGTGACACTTTTGGGTGTATATCTCCTGATAGTGACACTATGTTGCCCATATATCTCTGAGGGTGACGTGGTGATAGGTGTATATCTCTGAGGGTGACACTATGTCGTGTGTGTATATCTCTGAGGGTGACACTATGTCGGGTGAATATCTCCAAGAGTGACACTGTCTTGGGTGTATATCTCTGAGGGTTACACTTTGCTGAGTGTATATCTCTTAGAGTGACACTGTGTTGGGTGTTTGTCTCTGAGGGTGACACTGTGTTGGGTGTATATCTGTGAGGGTGACACTGTTGTGTGTATGCCTCTAAGGGTGACACTATGCTGGGTGTATATCTCTGAGGGTGACACTGTGTTGGGTGTATATCTCTGAGGGTGACACTATGTAGGATGTATATCTCTGAGGGTGACACTATGTTGCCCATATATCTCTGAGGGTGACGTGATGGGTGTATATCTCTGAGGGTAACACTGTGTTGAGTGTATATCTCTGAGGGTAACACTATGTCAGATATATATCTGTGAGGGTAACACTATGTTGGGTGTATATCTCTGAGGTTGACACTATGTCTGGTGTATATCTCTGAGGGTTACCTGGTGATGGGTGTATATCTCTGAGGGTGACACTATGTCAGATGTATATCTCTGAGGGTGACACTGTCAGGTGTATATCTCTGAGGGTGACACTGTGTCGGGTGTATATCTCTGAGGGTGACACTATGTCGTGTGTGTATATCTCTGAGGGTGACACTATGTCGGGTGTATATCTCTGAGGGTGACACTGTGTTGGGTGTATATCTCTGAGGTTGACACTGTGTTAGGTCTATATCTCTGAGGGTGAGGTGGTGATGGGTGTATATCTCTGAGGTTGACACTAGGTTGGTTGTATATCTCCGAGGGTGACACTATGTCGGGTGAATATCTCCAAGGGTGACACTGTGTTGGGTGTTTATCTCTGAAGGTGACACTGTGTTGGGTGTATATCTCTGAGGGTGACACTGTGTTGGGTGTATATCTCTTAGGTTGACACTAAGCCGGGTGTATATCTGTGATGGTGACACTATGTTGGGTGTATATCTGTGAGGGTGCCACTGTTGGGTGTATGCCTCTAAGGGTGACACTATGTCGGGTGTATATCTTTGAGGGTGACACTGTTGGGTGTATATCTCTGACGGTGATGGGTGTATATCTCTGAGGGTGACGCTGTCGGGTGTATATCTCTGAGGGTGACACTTTTGGGTGTATATCTCCTGATGGAGACACTATGTTGCCCATATATCTCTGAGGGTGACACTGTGTCTGTTGTATATCTCTGAGGGTGACACTATGTCAGATGTATATCTGTGAGGGTAACACTATGTTGGTTGTATATCTCTGACAGTGATGTGGCGATGGGTGTATATCTCTGAGGCTGACACTGTGTTGGGTGTATATCTCTGAGGGTGACACTGTGTTGGGTGTATATCTGTGAGGGTAACACTATGTTGGTTGTATATCTCTGACAGTGATGTGGCGATGGGTGTATATCTCTGAGGCTGACACTGTGTTGGGTGTATATCTCTGAGGCTGACACTGTGTTGGGTGTATATCTCTGAGGGTGACACTGTGTCGGGTGTATATCTCTAAGGGTGATACTTTTGGGTGTATTTCTCCTGATGGTTACACTATGTTGCCCATATATCTCTGAGGGTGACACTGTCAGGTGTATATCTCTGATGGTGACACTGTATTGGTGTATATCTCTGACGGTGACACTGTGTTGGTGTATATTTGATGGTGACACTGTGTCGGGTGTATATCTCAGACGGTGACACTGTGTTGGGTGTATATCTCTGATGGTGACACTGTGTTGGGTGTATATCTCTGATGGTGACACTGTGTTGGTGTATATCTCTGACGGTGACACTGTGTTGGTGTATATCTGATGGTGACACTGTGTCGGGTGTATATCTCAGACGGTGACACTGTGTTGGTGTATATCTCTGACGGTGACACTGTGTTGGTGTATATCTGATGGTGACACTGTGTCGGGTGTATATCTCAGACGGTGACACTGTGTTGGGTGTATATCTCTGACGGTGACACTGTGTTGGGTGTATATCTCTGAGGGTGATACTGTGTTGGGTGTATATCTGAGGGTGACACTGTGTCGGGTGTATATCTCTGAGGGTGACACTGTGTTGGGTGTATATATCTGAGGGTGACACTATGTCGGGTGTATATCTCTGGCAGTGACACTGTGTTGGGTGTATATCTCTGAGGGTTACGCTGTGTCGGGTGTGTATCTCTGAGGGTGACACTAGGTTGGGTGTATATCTCTGAGGGCGACACTAGGTCGGGTGTATATCTCTGACGGTGACACTGTGTCAGGAGTATATCTGAGGGTGACAATAGGTTGGATGTATATCTCTGACGGTGACGTGGCGGTGGGTGTATATCTCTGAGGGCGACACTAGGGCAGGTGTATATCTCTGACGGTGACACTGTGTTGGGTGTATATCTCTGAGGGTGACACTGTGTTGGGTGTATACCTCTGAGGGTGACACTGTGTTGGGTGTATATCTCTGAGGGTGACACTGTGTTGGGTGTATACCTCTGAGGGTGACACTGTGTTGGGTGTATATCTCTGAGGGTGACGCTGTCGGGTGTATATCTCTGAGGGTGACACTTTTGGGTGTATATCTCCCAATGGAGACACTATGTTGCCCATATATCTCTGAGGGTGACACTGTGTCTGTTGTATATCTCTGAGGGTGACACTATGTCAGATGTATATCTGTGAGGGTAACACTATGTTGGGTGTATATCTCTAAGGGTGATACTTTTGGGTGTATTTCTCCTGATGGTTACACTATGTTGCCCATATATCTCTGAGGGTGACACTATGTCAGGTGTATATCTCTGAGGGTGACACTGTGTTGGTGTATATCTCTGACGGTGACACTGTGTTGGTGTATATCTGATGGTGGTACTGTGTCGGTTGTATATCTCAGAGGGTGACACTGTGTTGGGTGTATATCTCTGACTGTGACACTGTGTTGGGTGTATATCTCTGAGGGTTATACTGTGTTGGGTGTATATCTCTGAGGATGACACTGTGTTGGGTGTATATATCTGAGGGTGACACTATGTTGGGTGTATATCTCTGGCGGTGACACTGTGTTGGGTGTATATCTCTGAGGGTTATGCTGTGTCGGGTGTGTATCTCTGAGGGTGACACTAGTTGAGTGTATTTCTGTGAGGGTGACACTAGGTTGGGTGTATATCTCTGACGGTGACGTGGCGGTGGGTGTATATCTCTGAGGGCGACACTAGGTCGGGTGTATATCTCTAACGGTGACACTGTCGGGAGTATATCTCTGAGAGTGACACTAGGTTGGGTGTATATCTCTGACGGTGACGTGGCGGTGGGTGTATATCTCTGAGGGCGACACTAGGTCGGGTGTATATCTCTGACGGTGACACTGTGTCGGGAGTATATCTCTGAGGGTGACACTAGGTCGGGTGTATATCTGACGGTGACACTGTGTCGGGTGTATATCTGAGGGTGACACTAGGTTGGGTGTATATCTGACGGTGACACTGTGTCAGGTGTATATCTCTGAGGGTGACACTAGGTCGGGTGTATATCTCTGAGGGTGTCACTAGGTCGGGTGTATATCTCTGAGGGTGACACTAGGTTGGGTGTATATCTCTGAGGGTGACACTAGGTCGGGTGTATATCTGTGAGGTTGGTGGTGTGTTACTGATGTTACGTTGTTGAGTACAGGGTATGATGTGGGTGTTGTAAGACTCTGCAAGGAAGATTAGTATGAAAGTAAGACGCTTCAGAATGGGCCAATGTATATTCCACATCTGATCCCTGCCCCCTCCAGTGTGCCTATCCCCTAAATTTGACCCCCCCCCCAGTGTACCTTGCCCCGGTGTACCAGGCAGCATACAGCAGTGACACGCGGGTGAACCTCCTCACTATTCCAGTTACTAGGTGACTCCATGCAATCAGATTATCTCAGAAATGAGAGGAGGAAGGGATTGGTTCTCACTCCAGATGCTTTCCCATATATAGTGACTTTCTAGGGACGATTGGACCTATAAACGATTATTCCATAAAGCATTGAAGGAGGCGTTAAGTGCCCATTCAGCCAGTCAGAGTCTATCTTGTGCTGGGCTGACATTTAGTGTAAGGTCATGCAGTTGGTTGCTATGGGCAATGCAGTTTGCTCATGAATAAGGTGAGTAGTTTGTGACATCATCGATGTGAACCACAATCCCCATTCATATCTCACCTTTCATCATCCCACCACAATGCAAAAATGACAGCTAGCATGTGATTGGCTGGACAGCAGTTCTGGTCCCAGGTACATTCTGTAGATGGAATAGATCAGAGAGTCAGGGGTCTCTTACCTTCTTCTCGGCAGGTCCATGGACCAGGCTGGTGCTCTCATTGGCAAGGGGCTTCGGGGGAGCTTCTTCCTTCTCCTCCTTTGCCTTCTCTTTCTCCTTTTCCTTCTCTTTCTCCTTCTCCTTTTCCTTCTCTTTCTCCTTCTCCTCCTTTTCCTTCTCTTTCTCCTCCTTCGCCTTCTCTTTCTCCTTCTCCTTTTCCTTCTCCTCCTTTGCCTTCTCCTCCTTTTCCTTCTCTTTCTCCTTCTCCTCCTTTTCCTTCTCTTTCTCCTTCTCCTCCTTCTCCTTCTCGTTCTCTTCGTGCTGCATGTCGGTGGGTGACGATGGGGGTCCAAATGCAGCTAAGTCCTGCCTTCACCCAAGTGTCCTTCTCTTTATACGTTGTATCGCTCTCTCTTTATACGTTGTATCGCTCTCTCTATATACGTTGTATCGCTCTCTCTTTATACGTTGTATCGCTCTCTCTATATACGTTGTATCTGTGTGCAGTGTGTGATGTCGTCCTCCAGCATTCAGTGGTCCTTCCTTATCTCTCCTCCTCCTCCTCCCTCCGCCCTCCTCCCTCCCCAGCAGTGTGTCTCCCATCCTTCTGTCAGTCACGTATGGCAGGATACAGGTAAATAACCTGCTGCCACCGTCATCCGCCCACCAATACTGTATGTCAGTATGTCCGTCTATCATTCCTCCTTTACGGGTAGATTTGTCTTTTCCGGAAGCCAGGAAACATCTTGCTTCATAGCAGCAATTTCCACTAGCAGGTAGTCTTGTTATGAGTCCCCCTAAAGAAAACATATACGTGACCTCCATCCTGCTGACAAACAATATATTGGATATCTCACGGTGTGTGGTATTAAAATGTGGTCACCTCCTATCACTACAACACAGCTGGACCGCACTAAATGATGTCTGATGGCAGAATTGTTGTTGCAGTAATGATAGTGGAGGGGGAGCCGCTCCTTTGTAGGGATCGGGTGAGGAGCACATTAGGATTGCTGCAGTCAGGGTGGAAATTGCTGTTGGAGATAACAGAATTTAGCAGTATTACAGTCAGAAGAGTGTGGTGTCCTCTGTTCTCCCTTCTCCTCCATGGAACATCATCTACCCCTAACTGTGGCTCCTGAATTTCCCCAACACACCCACGTTGCTTTGCGCCTTTTCAGGTCTCCCCGGGAATTGTGCAGTTGCAGAATGAAGGCGTTGTCGGAGGATGACAGTCACATGGCTTTCATCCGGCATCGCTGTGATTCTGCCAGGAAAATGTTTTCTAATACATTTCTCCTTTCATCAATGAAGAGAGGGAGCTCTGCCCTTCTGTCACTCACATCTTTACTTGTACTCCCTCCAGGTGGTTGGACGAAACCATTCCCACTAGCTTATCACCCTAAGGAGATTATCCTGCCAACAGATATAGGGGTCCTGGATGTGCCTCTTTCTCCTGTATGAGGGTCTCAGAGCCCATTTGTAGTATCTGAAGTAAGACGGTCCCGGCTGTATCTCCTCCTCCTATATGAGGGTCACAGAGTCCTCAGATTTAGTCTGGATATACAGAGTGAACGCAAATCCACTCCTTGATTTCAAGTAGTTATAAAATCAAAACTTATTGGAGTATGATAACAGATCTGGCGATCGCAGATACAATTATTAAAAATATTTCTTTTTTCTCCCGCAGAATCTCTGTGAACGCCACCTATCGCCAGAGGTCAGCGAAATCCAACATGGTGCACACCCCACAGCGACATAGCTGGTCCGTTGTGGCTGTGCAGCGTGCTTTCAAGCGCAGATTTAATGTGGCTCCGCCTACTGACAAGTCCATTATGAAGGGGTACAATTTAATTGAGAAAGGATGATCAGAGAAAGGGACATTCAGGCCGACCATTGGTCTCCAAGCAAGTTGTTGATCGCATCAGAGAAGAATATTTGCTCATCCCCAAGAAGTCAGCCCGTATCAAAGATTGCTGGGTGGGGCGCACATTGAGAGTGTGTGATACCTCATGAAACTTTATGTTAATTCAACTGTTGCCTCCAATGTGTAATAATATTCCAATAAAGTTGCATGCTACATCTGTTGGAAATCACAGAGTGTTTTTGTGCTCACTCTATATTTGAAATATGGTGTCACACTCTATTGGAGACTCATGGTGTCACACTAATCAGCTAATTAACTCAAAACACCTGTAAAGGTTTCCTGAGCCTTTAGGGCTCCCAGTAGGTTACACAATCATGGGGAAGACTGCTGACTTGATTGTTGTCCCGAAGACAGTCACTGACACCCTCCACAAGGAGGGTAAGTCGCAAAAGGTCATTGCTAAAGGTTCTGGCTGTTCACAGAGTGCTGTATCCAAGCATATTAATAGAAAGTTGAGTGGAAGCAAAAAAGTGTGGTAGAAAAAAGTGCACAAGCAACAGGGATAACCACAGCCTTGAGAGGATTGTGAAGCAAAAGCCATCAAGAATTTGGGGGAGATTCACAAGGAGTGGACTACGGCTGATGTAAGTGCTTCAAGAGCCACCACATAGACATATACAGAAATGCTAGGGCCCATAGTTGGTAGGCAAGAGGCTAGCATTCAGTTCCCTCTAAAAGCCTCTGTCCCAGGGGAGTCTCACTCAGGACATGGGATATAATTGTTGCATTCCTTGTGTCAAGCCACTGTTAAACCAGAGACGTCAGAAGCATCTTACCTGGGCTAAGGAGAAAAGGGACTGGACTGTTGAGTGGTCCAAAGTCCTCTTTTCGGATGAAAGTACATTTTGAATGTCGTTTGGAAATCAAGGTCGAGTGGAGAGGCACATAATTCAAGTTGCATGCGGTCCAGTGTGAAGTTTCCACATTCAGTGATGATTTGGGGAGTCATGTCATCTGCTGGTGTTGGTCCACTGTGTTTTATCAAGTCCAAAGTCAGTGCAGTCCTCAGGCAGGAAATTTTGGAGCTCTTCTTGCTTCCCTCTGCTGACCTTTATAGAGATGCTAATTTCATTTTCATTTCCCAAAACTACCAATACCTGCTCACATGATCATGGTATCACTGTGCTTGATTAGCCAGCAAACTCACTCGACCTAAACCCCATAGAGAATCTGTGGGGTATTGTCAAGAGGAAGATGAGAGACACCAGACCCAACAATGCAGACAAGCTGAAGGCTGCAAGAAACCTGGGATTCCATAACACCTCAGCAGTGCCACAGGCCGATCGCCTCCATGCCACACCGTATTGATGCAGTAATTCATGCAAAAGGATCCCAGACCAAGTACTGAGTGTATACTATACTGTACATGGACAGACTTTTCACTAAGCCAACATTTCTGTATTAAAAATCCTTTTTTTTTTTTATTGGTCTTATGTAATATTCTAATTTTATAAGATACTGAATCTTGGGGTGTTACTAGGTGTAAGCCATAATCATGAAAATAAAAAGAAAGAAATGCTTAAAATATATCACTCTGATTGTAACGCACCTATATAAAATACGAGTTTCACTTTTTGAATTTAATTACTGAAAAAAATGAACTTTTTGATGATATTCTAATTTTTTCTAGATGCACCTATAATATATATGTAAAGTATGAGGGTCCTGGCAATACCTCCTCCTGTATTGGGGCCTCAGAGCCCCTCTTGTGTTTAGTGTGAGGCCATACCACTGTGTAAAAGGCAAAAGTGACACAGGGTTCGCACACATGCTGAGTGAGGGACTCTGGAATATTGATTTTGGGCAGAGAAAACTGTTTTTCTCTTTCGTTCGTCGACAGGCACAGCGACTCATAGGACTAAGTGGGTTATGCTGCCCTCTTCTGGAGTTTACTAGGCAGAACAGGCAGTTCTAACAGCAAAAAGAACAGTAAAAGACACAGCCCCTCCCAGGGGGCAGTCCCCAGTGGCAGATAACCCCACACCCAGCCCTGCTAGCTCAGTTTTTCTGTGCCTAGTGCAAGGAGTAGACCTAGGCTTCCTTTTGGGATCTGTGGTACCTCTCTTGGTCCACTTCGGCTGTCCTGGTGAGCAGCCTCACAGATGAAGACTGCAGCCGTGCTGGGTGACAGGCTGGATAATTTAGATCCAGGTAGTCTCCTCAGCGAGCGAGCGCACGCAGACCTTAGCTCCGTGCTGGGTTGGCCGTGACAGGCCCCCGGAGGGGGTGGCCCCGCGGGTTAAACGTCCCACCGGTGCACTTAGGACCGGCATTGGGTCCGTGTCACGGGTGTCACCATGGCCGACAGCTCCCCCCCAGCTTGGCGGATGAGGCAGATCTGTCTCGGGTGGGATCCCGCACCGCCTGACTAGATGGGGTAAGTACGCCCCCCTCCGGGGCCCTGGGGGGGTTCGGCGGGTCCCCCCTCCTGGGGTGTCAGGGTGGCTTCAACCCTCCTCGCTCTCTCCACCCTCTGGCGCCCCGCTGTCGCGTCCCCCTTCCCCTCCCAGGAGCTTTCAGGGTGTGTATGCCGGACCCCAGTGGTCCGCCTCTCTGCTCGCCCTCCTAGTGCTGCAGGCCATTTTGCCAGGGTCCACCGCCATTTTCTTGTAGCCGGCCGCATGGTCGGCTTAGGCAGTGGCCGGCAGTCATTTTGTCGTAGCTGCGGCGCTTCTGCAGTGCTAGTTGGGCCTCTAGGGTGCATGGCGGCCATTTTCTTGTGGCCAGTTCATGTGAATCGGCCTTTGGGTGATAGGGGGCTGTCCCGGACTGTTCCTGGCGCTGTTTTACCCCCCCTGCATGGCACACAGCAGCTACGGGCAGCAGTGGGCACATGGAGTTGGGAGATGGCAGCAACAGCGGCGGGTGCAGCCCCTCGGCAGGTGGTGAGTCCCTCCGGGGTGCCTCTTTGTGACAGGCCTGCACAGCTGTGGGGTGCCTGGTCTCCTGGCGCTTGGGCCTTTTGGCGCGCTGCCAGGGTGGGTGACAAGATGGCACCGATGCGGGTGCTTCCCCACCGGACCTCTCAGTGCCTGCAGCCAGCACTTCTGGGACCCCGTTCCCTGTTGGCAGTCCTGGTGACGTTCGTTTCCCAGATAGAGTTGCTGTTGGACGAAGATAAGACCCTCGCCCCCCCTCTTCGGGGGAGGACTCAGACCCTAAAGAGGGCTCCCCCCCTTGAGCTGTCAGATGGCGAGGTCATGGAAGCTCATGATAGTGAGGACGGTTCCGTGGTGTCTGATGCTGGGCACGGGACGGCACTAGCGAATGCTCTGATCACCTCAGTGCATGAGACCCTGCGATTAAGGAAACGGCGGGACCCTCTCAGGGGGTGGCTGTTGCCTTTGGGTCAAACAGACCGGCCCGTGCGGCAAAAGTCTTTCCGTATGTGGGCCTCAGAGCTCCCTCCCCATTCCAAAATGGTTCAGTGTGTGCTATCCCTTCGAGGACGGCTTGTTTAAGTAGTGGGCATCACCCCCTTTGGTTGATCCCCCCGCGTCTCGCCTGAATAGGGCGAACACAATCCCTCTGGAGGGCACGCCGTCCTTTAGGACCCAGCTGACAGGAAGGCCGAGGCTCTTGTCAGATCCCTCAGACAGAATCAGCCATGCGGCCTGTTGTGGCTTTGGCACTGGTGTCGCGTACGCTCACTGGGTGGGCGATGCTGTTACTTTGCGAGCTGGGCACTGCTCAGGTTCCCCTTAGGTGTGTGGATCCCACTGATCAGCTTGTCCAGGGGCTTCAGTATCTGTGCAATGCTGCCCCCCTGATATCTAGGGCATCCGCTGTTTCTGTGGTGGCCAGGGGTTGGCTCTGGCTGAAGTGCTGGTCGGCGGACCAAAACTTCTAAGAAGGCGATTTGCCTTTCCAGGCTAGGCGGCTTTTTGGAGCCTCCTTGTATGAGATTATCAAAAATCTCACTGGTGGGAAGAGCACCTTTCTCCCTGAGACAAGGTAGGGGAGACCCATCGCCAGTCGAGCCCCTAGTTTTTGGCCCACAGGCGGTATTTTCGTCCCCCCTGCACCTTGGGCAAAGGGTCGCAGCCCGCCAAGGCCTCCACGGATGGACATCCCGGGCAGCGTAAGTGCACCAAGCCAGAGGACAAGTCCTCCTCCCCATGAAGGGTTGCCCCCACCCGCCTCTCGGGTGGGGGGACGTCTCTTGAGGTTCGCAGACAGGTGGCCCTCCCGCATTTCGGATCTATCCCTGGGGGTCTAGTGACTAGGATTGGGCTCACCGCCGCGGCCCAGGTTTGTTTCCTGGTCAGGGAAATCTTCTTTCACCACCCGAAGCCAGTGGGTCCTTTCGGAGCACTATCACTATCGGCTGGGCTTCTACTTAGTAGAGCCGAAAAGTGTTTCGCCATCCATCTGAATGGCTTTTAAACCGCTGGAATAGAATTCCGTTCCCGCCCTCCGGACAGGTTCTTCACCTCCAACCTGCGGCTGCCCACCGGCAGGCTGCGGGCTCTGTTTGGAGCGGTACAGGACCTGCTTGGTTAGGGGGTGATTGTCCCCGTTCCTCAGGCGGAGCGTTCCCAAGGATTTATTCCAACCTTTTTTGTGGTTCCGTAGCAGGGTGGGGTCCACCCCATCCTGGACCTGAAGGCCCTCAACCACTTTGTCCATGTTTGCAAGTTCAGGATGGAGTCTGTCCGCTCTGTAGTAGTGGCCCTGCACCAGGGAGATTACTTGTCTTCCCTCGACATCAGGGATGCGTACCTGCATGTTCCCATATGCACCCAGCACCAGCGTTTCCTGTGTTTTGTGGTCGGGGTGTGCCACTATCTGTTTGTGGCTCTAGCATTTGGCCTGGCCTCTGAGCCTCGGGCCTTCACCAAGCTGCTGACCCCGGTTCTGGCTCTGTTGAGGCAGAGTGGCATCGCGGTGGTGGCTTATCTGGATGACCTTCTCTTGCATGCAGAGTCAGCTCCAGTGCTCAGGGACAATTTAACGATCGCTTTGCACACCCTACAGGAGTTCGGCTGGGTGATCAACCTTCCAAAGTTGGTTCTGACCCTGTGTCACCACTTGGAGTATCTGGGGCTGCTCCTGGATGCAGCCCAGGCGAAGGTTTTTCTTCCGTCAACCAATCGGCAGACGCTTCAGTCGGCAGTTCGGCCCCTGCTGTCCCAAAAATGGGTCTCACTCCGTTTTGTCATGCGGGTCCTGAGGCTCATGGTGGCCTCTTTCGAGGCGGTCCCCTACGCTTAGTACCACGTCTGTGCTTTGATACGGGAGAGTCTCCTGAAGTGGGACAGGCCCCCCTCATCCCTGGATAGGGTGATCAGGATCATCAGGTAAGGGCCTCGCTGCTCTGGTGGCTGCGGGCCCCGGCTCTGTGGTCGGGGTAGTCATTTCTCCCCCTTCATTGGACGGTGATCACGACGGTCGCCAGCCTCTCCGGCTGGGGTGGAGTCCTGGGGCTGCTCTCAGCCCAGGGACGGTGGTCTCCGGAGGAGTCCCGTCCACCGATCATTGTCCTGGAATTGTGGGCAATCTGGTGCTGACTCTCCCGTTGGACGTCGTGGCTATGCGGGTGCCCTCTCCGGATTCAGTCGGACAATGCCACGGCCGTGGCATGCATGAATCACCAGGGTGAGATGAGAAGCTCGGCGGCGAGCTCGGATGTAGCCCTCATTCTGCGGTGGGCAGAATGCCACGCTCCGGAAATCTCCGCCGTGCACATACCGGGCGTAGAAAATTGCCAGGCGGACTATCTCAGTCGACAATGCCTGGACCAGGGAGAATGGTCCCTGCACCCGGAGGTGTTTTGTCTGAGATGGGGCACTCCAGACGTGGACTTGTTGGCCGCTATGTTTTTTCCTCTCAAGCTGCTTCCGCGCCTTCTGCACAGAATAGAAGCGGTGGGTATACCGACCATTCTAGTGGCTCCAGATTGGCCAAGGCATCCTTGATACACCGACATAGTACGAATGGTGGTGGACGTCCCCTGGCGACTCCCACTCCGCGAGGACCTTCTGTCCCAGGGGCCCAGGTGTTGAGGGATCGAGGTGTTTCGGACTCAGTGATCCCCACCATGTTGAGGGCTAGGGCTACTTCACGTAAGATTTGCCACCGCACCTGGACGGCTTACATCGCCTGGTGCGAAGCCGGGGAGTGTAACCCTCGCTCCTTGGTGGTGTCTCGGGTTCTAGCTTTTCTACAGCGGGGGCTTGACCAAAAAACTGACGTTGAGTGCTATCAAGGGTCAGGTTTCTGCTCTGGCGATCTGGTTTCAGCGTCCCCTGGCGACGCATTCCTTGATCCGTACCTTATGCCAGGGGTTCGGCGTGTTGCCCCTCAGGTACGGTTGCCTCTGGGCACCATGGGACCTCAATTGGTCCTCTCGGTTCTACGGAAGCCGCACTTTGAGAATATCAGGGAAATGTCACAGAAGGTGGTTTTCCTGGTGGCTATCACATCCGCTCAGCGGGTGTCTGAATTGGTGGCTCCTTCCTGAAGGTCTCCTTATTTGGTCCTACACAAGGATAAGGCAGTCTTGCGCCCATCACCTTCCCTTTTTACGGAAGGTGGTGTCTTCCTTCCACATTAATGAGGACATTGTCCTTCCTTCATTATGCCCGCGCCCATCTCTCCCTAGGGAGATTGCTTTGCACTCCCTGGACGTTGTTCGGGCCCTGCGGGTGTATCTGGCGCCCACGGCCTCCTTCGGAAGTCGGATGCGCTCTTTTTTGTGGGGGATGGTCCCCCCAAGAGGTTTGGACGGCCTCTTCGGCCACTGTTTCACGTCGGATTAGACAGACGGTGACCCGAGCCTATGCTGCTCGGGTCCTGAAGCCTCCCTTTTTTGGTCACGGCTCACTCTACCAGGGCGTTCCGACATCAGGCATTGGTATCTCAAGAGTGGAAGGCGGCTACTTGGTCCTCTGTGCACACCTTCTCAATGTTTTTACAAAGTTGGTTCGAATGCTGCGTTTGGCCGCAAAGTTTTTGCAGGTGGCCGTGTGAGACACGTGTTGGTTCCTCACTGAGGGTTCGGTTGGGTGTAGTTTTGATGTTGTTCTGTTACCCACCCCTCATTTCTGGCACTGCTTTTGGATGTTCCACTTAGTCCTATGAGTTGCTGTGCCTGTCGACGAACGAAAGAAAAAACTGTATTTTTTTGACTTACCGTAAAATCCATTTCTCTGAGTTCGTGGACAGGCACAGCACCCACCCCTCTGGATGTTGCACTGCTTGTTACAAACTGAGTTAACAGGGCTGGGTGTGGGGTTATCTGCCGGGGGACTGCCCCCTGGGAGGGGCTGTGTCTGTTACTGTTCTTTTTGCTGTTTGAACTGCCTGTTCTGCCTAGTAAACTCCTGAAGAGGACAGCATAACTCACTTAGTCCTATGGGTTGCTGTGCCTGTCAACGAACTCAGAGAAAGGGATTTTACGCTAAGTCAAAAAATCCCGTTTTTCAGTTTTCACTGGGTTTTGTATTTCCCTGATTAGATTACGGAGTTCGGGGGCTTTAAAGAGCTTTGGAAGGGAAGAAGCCTCCAACCCAGCGGAAACCAGCATTGTCTGCGTACATGCTTTATAATCACAGATCTGGCTAAAGCTTGGTGCTCCAGCCAGGGGACAGGTGTGATCCAACCAAAAGCCAGGAGGTTTCAAACTAGGAGACAGGAGGGTTTTATATGGGTGGCAGGAGGTTCCCTTATGGAGAGGCCAGGCTTTGGGCCCATGTAGCAGAGAGCTGAGAAAGCTGCAGATGTTGTATGTGCGCAGAGCTTTACTGTTAGTCGGTCTGGAGGACCAAGGCAAAAGGCCTGAGTAGCAGTGCTGAGAAGAGGAGCCAGGAGGTTTGGTATTAATGTGTCCCTTTCCTGTTTCTTCTGTGATTGCTGTATGAGGCTGAAACCCCCTGTTTGGGAATCCTGGGATAGGGAACCTAAGTGGACCGACAAGCCCTGAAACACGGTTCTGACTATCGTGGGCTCAATGGAAAGGGCTACTAGATTAGATTTCCTCCTTATCTGAGCATGGTTTGCAGGAGGTTGTGTCTGGGCTCAGTATGTAGGAGGTCAATGTCTGGGCTCTGTATGTAGGAGGTCGTGTCTGGGCTTGGTATGTAAAGGTTTGGGGTCTGGGCTCGGTATGTAGGTCGGTGTCTGGGCTCAGTATGTTGGAGGTCAGTGTCTGGGCTCGGTATGTAGGGGGTAGGTTTCTGGGCTTGGTATGTAAAGGGTCGGTGTCGGCTCAGTATGTAGGGGGTCGGTGTCTGGGCTCGGTATGTAGAGGATAGGTGTCTGGGCTTGGTATTTAGAGGGTCAGTGTCTGGGCTCAGTATGTAAGGGGTCGGTTTCTAGGCTTGGTGTGTAAAGGGTCGGTGTCTGGGCTCGGTATGTAGGAGGTCGGTGTCTGGGTTCGGTATGTAGGAGGTCTATGTCTGGGCTCGATATAAAGGGGGTCTGTGTCCGGGCTCGGTATGAAGGGGGTCGTTGCCTGGGTTTGGTATGAAGCGGCTCGATGTCTGGGTTCGGTATGTAGGAGGTCTATGTCTGGGCTCGATATGAAGGGCGTCTGTGTCTGGGCACGGTATAAAGGGGGTCTGTGTCTGGGCTCGATATAAAGGGGGTCTGTGTCTGGTGCTCGGTATGAAGGGGGTCGTTGTCTGGGCTCGGTATGAAGGGGGTCGGTGTCTGGGCTCGGTATGAAGGGGGTCGGTGTCTGGGCTTGGTATGAAGGGGGTCGTGTCTGGGCTCGTTATGAAGGGGGTCGGTGTCTGGGCTTGGTATGTCGGAGTCTGGGTTCGGTATGAAGGGGTTGTTGTCTGGGCTCGGTATGAAGGGGTTGTTGTCTGGGCTCAGTATGTAGGGGGTCCGTGTCTGGGCTTGGTATGAAGGGGTCGTTGCCTGAGCTCGGTATGTAGGGGATCGGTGTCTGGGCTCTATTTTTTGGGGTGTGGGGTTGTCAGTGTTGGTGTCTTGTAGTGATGGGACTCCCATAACGTTGTGTATGGAGGGTATAAAGGTATCTGACCTGCTGATAGTATAGGCGAGACTGTCATCTGTAAATTGAGGTTATTATATGCTTTTTTTTCTTACACTGTATCTGGTGTCACAGTTGGATCAGTGAGTTTTTTTTTTTTTTCAGTCTGTTCTATACAGGAGAGATTGTCATGTGTATTCCATTCGGAGGAGAGGACCATTGCCAGCACCAATGTTTGGAGGAGAGGACCATCGCCAGCACCAATGTTTGGAGGAGAGGACCAGCACCAACGTTTGGAGGAGAGGACCATCGCCAGCACCAATGTTTGGAGGAGAGGACCATCGCCAGCACCAATGTTTGGAGGAGAGGACCATCGCCAGCGCCAATGTTTGGAGGAGAGGATCATCGCCAGCACCAATGTTTGGAGGAGAGGACCATCGCCAGCACCAATGTTTGGAGGAGACGACCATCACCAGCACCAATGTTTGGAGCAGAGGACCAGAATCGGTTTTCTGGTGACCTCCACACTGACGTTAGCCATCACACTGTGCTGGGAATCCGTCATCCTGACATCGAAATATGGGGGTTCGCTCTGTGGGTCAGTCTGGACGAGGCTCATCGCCATCTGTACAGGACGCAGAGTGACAGCGAGGAACGGCGATGTCACTGCCATACTGATCCCTACTGAGCTGTGAAGGATGAATGTAAACTGATGGAGAAGAGGTTGTGTTGGAGCGACAGTGAGACGCAGGACATGTCTACCGCTACTCGGAGCAGGTCTGACTGGGTGTCTCGCTTGGGGGTATAAAGCTACAGTCCTACTGCCTAAGGGTCGTGTCACACTACCGATTGCAGTCACACCTCCAGTGGTCTTTTGGCTAAGACCAGGAGACGAGGTTTGTAACCACGACCACTACCAGCAGAGGAGGTTTGTAACCACGACCGCTACCAGGAGAGGAGGTTTGTAACCACGACCGCTACTAGGAGAGGAGGTTTGTAACCGCGACCGCTACCAGGAGAGGAGGTTTGT
>BLSH010466323.1:134868-149268 GCA_018402905.1 Glandirana rugosa
GGTCGGTGTCTGGGCTTGGTATGTCGGAGTCTGGGTTCGGTATGAAGGGGTTGTTGTCTGGGCTCGGTATGAAGGGGTTGTTGTCTGGGCTCAGTATGTAGGGGGTCCGTGTCTGGGCTTGGTATGAAGGGGTCGTTGCCTGAGCTCGGTATGTAGGGGATCGGTGTCTGGGCTCTATTTTTTGGGGTGTGGGGTTGTCAGTGTTGGTGTCTTGTAGTGATGGGACTCCCATAACGTTGTGTATGGAGGGTATAAAGGTATCTGACCTGCTGATAGTATAGGCGAGACTGTCATCTGTAAATTGAGGTTATTATATGCTTTTTTTTCTTACACTGTATCTGGTGTCACAGTTGGATCAGTGAGTTTTTTTTTTTTTTCAGTCTGTTCTATACAGGAGAGATTGTCATGTGTATTCCATTCGGAGGAGAGGACCATTGCCAGCACCAATGTTTGGAGGAGAGGACCATCGCCAGCACCAATGTTTGGAGGAGAGGACCAGCACCAACGTTTGGAGGAGAGGACCATCGCCAGCACCAATGTTTGGAGGAGAGGACCATCGCCAGCACCAATGTTTGGAGGAGAGGACCATCGCCAGCGCCAATGTTTGGAGGAGAGGATCATCGCCAGCACCAATGTTTGGAGGAGAGGACCATCGCCAGCACCAATGTTTGGAGGAGACGACCATCACCAGCACCAATGTTTGGAGCAGAGGACCAGAATCGGTTTTCTGGTGACCTCCACACTGACGTTAGCCATCACACTGTGCTGGGAATCCGTCATCCTGACATCGAAATATGGGGGTTCGCTCTGTGGGTCAGTCTGGACGAGGCTCATCGCCATCTGTACAGGACGCAGAGTGACAGCGAGGAACGGCGATGTCACTGCCATACTGATCCCTACTGAGCTGTGAAGGATGAATGTAAACTGATGGAGAAGAGGTTGTGTTGCCCATAGGAACCAATCAGATGTCAGGACTGTAGATGTGATATCTGGGATGTGATTGGTAGAAGTGATATTTATTGATGGGGGTGGGTGGCGGTGTAGTGTGCCCGTCTGCTGTCGGCTTCCTCTGTCTCTCTGCAGTTGCATGATGGAGGATGAAAGCAGTGACAGGCCGGCTCTATACATCACAGACAATCTCTGATATACAGAGTGCACCCTGATTGGCTGTTGCCAAGCAACATCATAATCATGTGGAAGTGAGGCTGATCTTTTCCTTGCAGTGTGTATATATGTGATTGCAGGAGGCATGTCGGCGGAGGCAGGGGAGCCGAACAAAAGGCTGCTGGAGGTGGGATGCCTGGGGATCCTCTGACTGGTAAGACCCGCCATTTATCCCGTGCTGAGCCCCCTCCCCCTCCTCCCCATTACTGTGTGGTGATTCTAGAAGATGTCCCATACTGACCTATGATGGCCAGAGAGGAGAGACCACACTGACACCGCAATGACAGCACCAACACCGCAGTGACCGCACTGACACCGCAATGACTGCCCCGACACCGCAATGACTGCCCCGACACCGCAATGACTGCCCCGACACCGCAATGACCGCACTGACACTGCAATGACCGCACTGAAACCGCAATTACTTCACTGACACCGCAATTACCCCACTGACTGCAATGACCCCACTGACACCACAATGACCCCACTGACACTGCAATGACTGCACTGACACCCCACTGATACCGAATGACTGCACTGACACTCCACTGAACACACTGCCTCTCTCCTTATTACTGTGTGATGATTCTAGAAGATGTCCTGTACTGACCTATGATCGCTAGAGAGGAGAGTGCAGGTGATGCTCTGTAGAGGGGTCTTGATATAATAGGTACCCTGTGGAGGCAGAGGTCAGGGTACAGGTGGTATCCTTTGGGGGGGGTCAGAGTACAGAGGAAAGGCGACAACTGTTCCTGGCCTGATACTGCACACCATCACTGCCTGTATATGACTGGTGACAGGACCTCTTCTATGTATGGACTCTGCACAGTACCACTTCTCTTGTCCTGTATGCCGGGTGTAATTCTCAGTATCTGTTCTTATTCTGTATGTATGGACTCTGCACAGTACCACTTCTCTTGTCCTATATGCCGGGTATAATTCTCGGTATAAGTTCTTATTCTGTATGTATGGACTCTGCACAGTACCACTTCTCTTGTCCTGTATGCCGGGTGTAATTCTCAGTATCTGTTCTTATTCTGTATGTATGGACTCTGCACAGTACCACTTCTCTTGTCCTGTGTGCCGGGTGTAATTCTCAGTATCTGTTCTTATTCTGTATGTATGGACTCTGCACAGGACCACTTCTCTTGTCCTGTATACTGGGTGTAATTCTCGGTATCTGTTCTTATTCTGTATGTATGGACTCTGCACAGTACCACTTCTCTTGTCCTGTATACTGGGTGTAATTATCAGTATCTGTTCTTATTCTGTATGTATGGACTCTGCACAGTACCACTTCTCTTGTCCTGTATGCCGGCTGTGATAGACTCACCAGGGACAGGGGCTTTTGGAGGGGACTGAATGCTAGCCGCTTGTCTACTTAGTATGGGCCCTGGATTGTTAAGGGGAACCTTTTGTTTCAGCTCCCCATGCACCTCCTATGTCTAAGTCCCCATGTGTCTATTAGGGGCACAGGGTGACTGAGAGAACGATGGACAGCTATTTAACCACTTCCCGTCCACTCCATAGCTGAAAGACGGCTACAGCATGGACCTGAATTGCCGGGAGGACGTCCTCCTGTGCATGAGCCGCCTGCGGGGCGAGCGCGTCGTGCTCTGTGATCACAGAGTCTATGTGACTCGGCTGATCACAGCCAATGACAGCTGATCATGTGATGTAAACACAAGCTTTGTAATCGTTTTTCTCTTTCGTTCATTGACGGACACAGCCTCTTAATCTTAATATGTGGGGTATGCACCTTTTACCAGGAGTAGACTAGGCAGAACATAGTTCAGACAAAAAGCAAAGCTAGCCTCTCCCAGGGGGCAGTCCCCACTATGCATAACCCCCTCCGCCCTGCTAGCACTTCAGTTTTATCTGCCTAGTGCAAGGAGTAGGACCTGGCTCCCTGCTGGGATCTGCGGTTCCCCAATGTTTTTGCTCAAGCTATCTGATGAAGAATGCAATCAAGCAACCGGCTGGGTGACAGGCTGGAGATACTTAGGTCCAGGTAGTCACCCCAGTGCGGCCGACGGATGTGAGCCATCCCTTAGCTGCTTGCGGGGCCGGCCGCATCGGGCCCTGTTCCGTGCGGGGCGGCCGGCGGGTTAAACGTCCCGCCAGCGCACCGAGTGACTGGGCTGCGGCTCGTGTCGAGGTGTCGCATGGCCGGCAGCTCCCTCCCCACCTGTAGGGGCGGCAGGTCTGTCTCGGGTGGCTACCCGCTGCGCCTGTCTGGAAGGGTGAGTACGATTTCCCCCCCCCCCCGACTGGGTGTAGGTGGGTTCGCCTCCCCATTCACTCCCTCTCCCCCGCCTCCGTTTCCTGCTGTTCTGGGCCCCTTGGCCATGCAGCGGTCGCCGCCATTTTTTCGGGGCCGGCCGCCATTTTGACGTCACGGCCATTTTGTGGCAGTTTTGGCCTCTAGTGACCGCTTGGCCGCCATTTTTGGTTGGTCTCCTGATGGGCAACAGCGTGTGCTTTGGCGCCTTTTCCTCCTGGTCGGCGCGGTCTGCACATGTGGTGGGATCTCAGCAGCAGCAGTAGTGGAGGCAGAAACAGCAGGGAGTGCAGACGTTCAGCAAGTATAGCTGGCTTCTCCCTGGGGTGCTGGTGGCGGCGCGGTGCGGGTCCTCCTTTGTATTTCCAGGCCGCTGAGGGGTGGCATTGTGGTGGGTTTTCAGCCTGTAAGCCTCACAGTGTCCCGGGGGGGGTGCAATGCCGGCTGAAACGGGGGTGTCTGCCCCGGAAGTCTCTTTCAATTCTGGAAGAATTTCTTGCCCGGGTGGAACCGGTCCGTGGTAGGGGATTGGCGAAGAAGCGTCCCCCCCTCCCCCATCCTCTGAGGAGGATTCAAAGCTGGAAGGGGGCTATGTGGTCACAGGGACCCCAGTGGATCCGTCAGATGGGGAATTGGACCCTTCTGACGGAGAGGAGGAGCAGGGGGCCACTGTAGCATGGGAAAAGGTGTTGGTGGGCTCCCTGATGGCTGCCATCCGCGAGATGCTGCGTTTGGGCCAGGCTGGGACGTCGCAGGAGGTGGCTTATACCTTTGGGTCCCACAGGCCGGCTCTGGCTCCTAAGGTTTTCCCTTATGTGCCATATTTTGATCAGTTTGTCTATAAGGAATGGCAGCGTCCTCAGAATTTGTTTGCATTACCAAAACGCTTTTCTGTGCGCTATCCTTTTGAGGATAACTTGTTGCAAAAGTGGGTGTCCCCCGTGGTAGACCCGCTGGTGGCCTGCCTAAACAAGGCTACCACTATCCCTATGGAGCGTCCTCCAACTTTTAAAAATCCAGACGACAGGCGGACGGAGGTGGTGTCCAAGGATATGTTCGCGGGGGCGGCCATGCGGCCAGTACTGTCGTCAGCAATGGTGGCGCAGTCGCTCACGGAGTGGGCGACAGTGTTGCACAAGGATTTGGGGGACCTCGTGGTTCCTGCGGAGTCGGTGCAGCTGGCTGACCAGCTCGCGCAGGGTCTCAGGTACCTCTGCGACGCAGCCTTGGATGTAGCTCCCATGCTGTCTAAACTGGCAGTTTTTGCGGTCATCATTAGACGGCTGCTGTGGCTACGGTGCTGGTCGGGTGACCATGCGTCGAAGAAAGGTCTCACGGACCTGCCGTTTCAGGGCAGTCGGCTGTTTGGGGCTTCCCTAGATGAGATCATTAAGGATTTCACAGGGGGGAAGAGTACTTTTCATCCGGAACCCAAGCGGCGGGAGCAACGCCGAAAACCGGGTCCCTCTTTCTCTACCCAGAAGCATTTTTTGTTGTGCGCCCGGTGCAGCGGGTGCGGGTCCTTGGTCTGGCAAGGCTGCCGCAGGGAACCAGAAACGTTCCTGGCAGCGCAAGTCCGGGAAGGCGGAGGAAAAGCCTGCCTCCGCAGGATGGGTTGCCGATGCTCGAGTGGGGGGTCGGCTTCTGGGGTTCGCGGCCCCGTGGACCACCCGCATGTCGGATCTTTGGGTGCGAGAGGTGGTGTCGTCCGGGTACAAGATAGAGTTCTGTACCCTGCCTCCAGACAGGTTCTTCCCCTCAAATCTGAGACTCCCTCTGGGGCGTCAGCAAACTGTTTGGGGCTGTCCAGGCTCTGTTCGAGCAGGGGGTGATTGTCCCGGTCCCTCCTGTGGAACGGTTCCGTGGGTTTTATTCCAACCTCTTTGTGGTTCCAAAGAAGGATGGAGTCAGGCCGGTTCTGGACCTAAAGGCGCTCCATCACTTTGTGAGGGCGCGCAAATTCAGGATGGAGTCAATCCGTTCTGTCGTGGCCGCGCTGCGCCAGGGGGACTTCCTGGCTTCTCTGGACATCAAGGACTCGTACCTCCACGTTCCCATTTGTGTTCGGCATTTCCTGCGTCTCGCGGTGGGGGACCTCCACTAACAATTTGTGGCTCTCCCCTTCGGCCTAGCCTCAGCTCCGCGAGTCTTCAAGCTGTTGGCTCCGGTGCTGGCTCTGCTGAGGCAGAGGGGCATTGCCATGGTGACATATCTAGACGATCTACTCCTGAGGGCGGAGTCGGCTCCTGCCCTGGAGGACAACATCTCTATCACCCTGGCCTCCCTGCGGAACTTCGACTGGTTTATCAACCTTCAGAAGTCGACGCTGGTCCCATCGCGCTGCCTAGAATATCTGGGCCTGATACTGGACACAGAGCAGGCGAGAGTGTTCTTGCCTCCGGCCAAGTTACAAACTGCGGTACAGGCTCTGCTGTCATGGTGGTGGTCTTCCTTACGCATGCGGGCATTGGGGCTCATGGTGTCAGCCTTCGAGGTGGTACCGTATGCCCTGAGTCACGCCCGGCTCCTGTAGCGGGCGATTCTGCTGCAGTGGGACAAGTCTCCGTTGCCTCTGGATCGGGTGATCAGGTTGGATCATCACACAAGGGGGGCTCTTGCCTGGTGGCTACGGGCACCGGCATTGAGTCTGGGGAAGTCGTACCTTCCCCTGGAATGGTTGATTGTCACGACGGACGCCAGCCTAGCGGGCTGGGGAGGAGTTCTGGGGCGGTTGTCTGCCCAGGGCCGATGGTCATTGGAGGAGTGCCGCCTTCCGATCAATGTGCTGGAACTCCGGGCGATCAGGCTCTGCCTCTCCCATTGGTCGGGGAGGTTGCACGGTCGACCGGTTCGGGTGCAGTCGGACAACGCCACGGCGGTGTCGTATGTAAACCATCAGGGTGGAAGCGGCCCACATTCTGAGGTGGGCAGAGCTCCACGTGCCAGCAATCTCCGCCATTTACATTCTGGGAGTAGAAAATTGGCAGGCGGACTTTCTCAGTCGCCAGACTCTGGATCAGGGAGAGTGTTCACTGCATCCAGAAGTGTTCCGTCAGATTTGCCAGAGGTGGGCACGCCAGACGTGGACCTGCTAGCGTCCCGGTTCAATCCTTTGTGTGCAGAGCAAGGGATCCGTTGGCGGACGCCGTGGACGCCCTTGTGGCTCCTTGGTCTCGGTAACCGGCTCCTTTACCCCTTCCCTCCTCTCAAGTGTCTTCCGCGCCTGTTGCGTAGGATAGAAGTGGAGGGGATTCCAGCTATCCTAGTGGCTCCGGATTGGCCTCGGCGTCCTTGCTACGCCGACGTGGTGCAAATGGTAACGGATGTTCCCTGGCGGCTTCCGCTACGCGAAGATCTGCTGTCGCAGTGGCCCATCCTGCATCCTGCTTTACGCTCGCTGGCTTTGACGGCCTGGCTGTTGAGTGCCAGGTATTGAGGGATAGGGGGGTCTCTGAGTCAGTGATCCCCACCATGCTTAAGGCACGTAAGTCCACCTTACGCAAGATTTATCACCGCATCTGGAAGGCTTATATTGCTTGGTGCGAGGCAGGGGGGTGGAACTCCCGTTCCTTTTCAGTGGCTCGTGTGCTGGCCTTTCTTCAGCAAGGCCTGGATCAAAAACTGGCATTGAGTACCCTCAAGGGGCAGATTTCTGCCCTAGCGATTCTTTTCCAGCGTCCGTTAGCGACGTACGTTTGTACAGGGGGTACGTCATGTCGCCCCTGGCGCCGTGGGATCTGAACCTGGTACTTTCAGTACTTCAGAAGCCACTATATGAAGTGTATCAATGCCCACCGCTGCCAACTATCAATGCCCAACAGTGCCACCTATCAATGCCCATCAGTGCCTCATCATCAGTGCAATCTAGCAGTGCTGCCTATCAGCGTCACATACCAGTGCCCATCACTGCCACCTATTAGTGCTCTTTAGTGTCACCTATCAGTGCCCATCATTGCCGCCTCATCACTGTCCATCAGTGCCGCCTCATCAGCGCCCATCAGTGCAGCCTTTCAGTGCCGCTACATCAGTGGAGAAAAATTACCTGTTTGCAAAATTTTATAACAAAATATAAAACAGTTTTGTTTTTTCAACATTTTTGTTTTTTTTTTTAACAAAAAAATAAAAAAGCCAGAGGTGATTACATACCACCAAAATAAAGCTCTATTGGTATGAAAAAAATGTAATTTGTGTACAGTGTACCATGACCGCGCAATTGTTATTCAAAGTGTGACAGCGCTGAAAGCTGAAAATTGGTCTATGCAGGAAGGGGGTTTAAGTGCCCGATAAGCAAGAGGTTAATGGAAATTGAGAATGTGGCTTGGATTACTTCATATGGAACAGTAATATATATCCACAATATCTCCCAGGAAATATACAAAGACTATTCCTGGTTTATTTGATTCTGAACTATACATGTTCACTGAAAGAGCTGATCACATTGGCCTCTGTACAATGTGGGTGACGGATAGTCTGCTACTGGGGGGCTCTTGCTCCTTGTGTGAAGGTGTCCTGTGCTTATACTTATGATAATTTGGATTGTGTCTTCTGAGCTAGAAGACAACAAGTCTGACCTGAAAGGTCAGACCTCTGAGTCACCTAGGCTGGTTAACTGACTAGTTAATTAGCTCATGTTAATTTATGTTTCTGGTTACAGTTGTATTAGGATAATATGATCAGGAGGAGGATGTCTTTCTCAAGTGCATATAAGCCTGTATACTTGTTCAAATAAAGAGTTCTTATTCTGGTGTACTCCAAAACTGGTGTTGCCTGGTTCTTGGGGTAACTATAGCCAGATCCATTGGTCTCGTGTTCCAGGACTTGGGAAGCAACTTCTTGGCGGAAATACCCAACTGGGGGTCCGGAGTCTGTCACATTTGGTGGCAGCAGTGGGATGCTTCCTTGTGCCTGGAACATCCAAACCACCAGCGGGACTTAATATTGGGATAGCAGACTTCAGTCACCTCAACAGAGATATGGACCTGGCATACCAGGGCTATGGATTGCAGCCCTTCAGGCTGCTGGTATACACCAGGGCAAGTGCTTTCCAACCCCAGAGCACCAGCCATTGACCAACAGGAGTTGCGGATGGCATTCTTGGGAGAGCAGCCCCAGGAGCATTGGGTGACTGAGTTGGACAGGCTGGTTCAGCATGAGATAGAGCTGGACAACCATTATTGGGCTTTTCAATGGCATGCAGAGCAGGGATATTTAGGGGAGACAGCAGAATACTCTCCAGAGGGATATGACTTTGGCAGCCCTGGATTACTGTGGGAGAGACTTACAGATCGTTTTGTGTTTGACGATGAATGGGGAAGCTGCCTTTGAGGACCTGCGAGATTATTGGGAGGCTATGCTTGGTCTTGCAGGGGTCTCAGAGCTTAAACCGGACCTGGAATATTTGCTAAGGAAGGAACAGCATCTGGAAAGAGCATACAGGGAACTGCTAGAACATGTTCAGCAGCATGCCCTAGAATTAGCAATGGAAACTCTGGAGATTACCATCCCCAAAACTGAAGTGCTGACAACAGGGCAGAGCTCTGCTAACCTCTGCCTAGCACAATGACATCTTCTGGGTTCCACGGACAGGAGATGGTGAACCTCTATCCCCAGACACCAGTTCCATTGACTGGGGATTTAATAGACTTGTCTGCTGAGGAAAAACAACCTGATGAGCCTCCTACAGAAGAGCTGGTATCAGGGCCAAACTTCACTGAGCTCTGCCCAGCACCAACAGCAGCATCTGTGGAGTTACAAGAAACTTCTCCAGCTGAAGTGCTGGCCACGGGACAGAGGATCGCTCCAAGACCCCTGCCCCACATCTGTTGCAGTTCCCGAGGCTCTAGGTGTGAAGGTGGTGGTCACTCCCCAGCAGCCAGATGAGGATAACGAGATAGGGCAGCTGGCTTCCGTTCTCAGCAGCAGACGGCACCACAGAATGATGCCACCAACCCAGCAGAAGAGCTGGCAACTGAGCAGAGTGCTACCAACCTCTTCCCAGCACCGGCAACAACTGCAGAGTTTCAGGGAGCTGGGGCAGTTTACCCCTCTCCCCCGCAACAAGCTAATGTAGTGAAGTTTCTACTCCCAACTGAATCGCTGGCAACAGTGCAGAGTGCTGCTGGCCTCTGCCTAGCACCTACAGTTTCGCCTCAGCTTTAGGGAACTAGGGCAGTTGGCCCCTCTGCCCAGCAACAGGCCGAGCCATGAAATGATAAAGACCACCCAGCTGAAGCGCTGGCACCCGAACAGAGAGTCAAAGACCTCTGCTCCACACCTACTGATGACAACTATTCATTGCAGCCAAGAATGGAGATCATGTGGACTGACTATGTAAGTTCACTCTGCACGAGTAATGCATGTCCAGACCAGGTGGAGGTCTGGGGCCTTGTTAGCCAACTATTGATGGGGGAGAAATGTGATAGACTCAACCAGGACAGAGGCTTTTGGAGGGGGCTGAATGTCTACTGACTATGGGCCCTGGTTTGTTAAGGGGGACCTTTGTTTCAGCTCCCCATGCGCCTCCCTATGTCTAAGTCACCCTGTATCTATTAGGGGCACATAGTGACTGAGAAAATTATGGACAGCTATTTAATGGACATTGAGAATGTGGCTTGGATTACTTCAAATGGAACAGTAATATTTATCTACAATATATCTCAGGAAATATACAAAGACTATTCCTGGTTTATTTAATTCTGAACTATATGTGTTAATTGAAAGAGCTGATCACATTGGCCTCTGTACAATGTGGAAGATGTATAGTCTGCTACGGGGGGGGGCAGCTCCTGCTCCTTGTGTGAAGGTGTTCTGTGTTTATACTTATGATAATTAGGATTGTGTCTTCTGAGCTAGAAGACGACAAGTCTGACCTGAAAGGTCAGACCTCTGAGTCACCTAGGCTGGTTAAATGACTAGTTAATTAGCTCATGTTAATTTATGTTTCTGGTTACAGTTGTATTGTTAGGGTGGGATGTCTTTCTCAAGTGTATATAAGCCTGTATACTTGTTCAAATAAAGAGTTCTTATTCTGGTGTACTCCAAAATGTGTTGCCTGGTTCTTCGGGTTGGTGCTAGGCAGAGCTCAGTGATGTTTGGCCCTGATACCATCTCTTCTGCTGGAGGCTCACCAGGTTGTTCTTCCCCAGCAGACAAGTCTATGAAATCCCCAGTCTTTGGAACTGGTGTCTGGGGATAGAGGTTCACCATCTCCTGTCCGTGGAACCCAGAAGATGTTATCGGTGCTGGGCAGAGGTTAGCAGAGCTCTGCCACGTTGTCAGCACTTCAGCTTTGGGGACAGCAATCTCCAAAGTTTCCGCCAACCAGCCTAGGTGACTCAGGTCAGACTTCTCGTCTTCTAGCTCAGGAGACACAATCCACATCATAAGTATAAGCACACAATAGCAGGAGCCCCCAGTAGCAGACTATCCGTCACCCACATTGTACAGAGGCTAATGTGATCAGCTCTTTTAATTAACACGTATAGTTCAGAATCAAATAAACCAGGAATAGTCTTTGTACATTTCCTGGGAAATATTGTGGATAAATATTACTGCCCCATATGAAGTAATCCAAGCCACATTCTCAATGTCTATTAAATAGCTGTCCATCATTTTCTCAGTCACTCTGTGCCCCTAATAGACACAGGGTGACTTAGACATAGGAGGTGCATGGGGAGCTGAAACAAAGGTTCCCCTTAACAATCCAGGGCCTGTAGTCAGTAGACAAGAGGCTAGCATTCAGTCCCCTCCAAAAGCCTCTGTCCCGGGTGGGTCTATCACAGCTGGGTGTAATTCTCGGTATCTGTTCTTATTCTGTATGTATGGAGTCTGCATAGTACCACTTCTCATGTCCTGTATGCTGGGTGTAATTCTCGGTATCTGTTCATATTCTGTATGTATGGACTCTGCACAGTACCACTTCTCTTGTCCTGTATGCTGGGTGTAATTCTCGGTATCTGTTCTTATTCTGTATGTATGGGCTCTGCACAGTACCACTTCTCTTGTCCTGTATGCTGGGTGTAATTCTCAGTATCTGTTCTTATTCTGTATGTATGGACTCTGCACAGTACCACTTCTTTTGTCCTGTATGCCAGGTGTAATTCTCGGTATCTGTTCTTATTCTGTATGTATGGGCTCTGCACAGTACCACTTCTCCTGTCCTGTATGCTGGGTGTAATTCTCAGTATCTGTTCTTATTCTGTATGTATGGGCTCTGCACAGTATCACTTCTCTTGTCCTGTATGCTGGGTGTAATTCTCAGTATCTGTTCTTATTCTGTATGTATGGGCTCTGTACAGTACCACTTCTCTTGTCCTGTATGCCAGGTGTAATTCTCGGTATCTGTTCTTATTCTGTATGTATGGGCTCTGCATAGTACCATTTCTCTTGTCCTGTATGCCGGGTGTAATTCTAAGTATCTGTTCTTATTCTGTATGTATGGGCTCTGCACAGTACCACTTCTCTTGTCCTGTATGCTGGGTGTAATTCTCGGTATCTGTTCTTATTCTGTATGTATGGGCTCTGCACAGTACCACTTCTCTTTTCCTGTATGCTGGGTGTAATTCTCGGTATCTGTTCTTATTCTGTATGTATGGGCTCTGCATAGTACCACTTCTCTTGTCCTGTATGCTGGGTGTAATTCTCGGTATCTGTTCTTATTCTGTATGTATGGACTCTGCACAGTACCACTTCTCTTGTCCTGTATGCCGGGTGTAATTCTCGGTATCTGTTCTTATTCTGAATGTATGGACTCTGCACAGTACCACCTCTCTTGTCCTGTATCCCAGGTGCAATTCTTGATATCTGTCAGTGTATATTGTTTGTGTCTCAACAGGGACTGCCCCTCCCCCTCCGGTGCCAATATGGAGAACGAGGCATCAAACTCCAACTCAACCAGCAATCGCCAGACAACGAATGATCGCCAGACAGTCCAGGTACTGGTATCATGTATGAGGAGGAAGGATAGAGGGATTGTGTACACCCCGGAGTGTAGATTATGGGGTGTCTCCGGAGTCATGTATGAGGAGGAAGGATAGTGGGATTGGTGTACACCCCGTATTGTAGATTATGGGGTGTCTCCGGGGTCATGTATGAGGAGGAAGTATAGAGGGATTGGTGTACACCCCGGATTGTAGATTATGGGGTGTCTCCGGGGTCATGTATGAGGAGGAAGTATAGTGGGATTGGTGTTCACCCCGGAGTGTAGATTATGGGGTGTCTCCGGAGTAATGTATGAGGAGGAAGTATAGTGGGATTGGTGTTCACCCCGGAGTGTAGATTATGGGGTGTCTCCGGGGTCATGTATGAGGAGGAAGTATAGTGGGATCCGTGTACACCCCAGATTGTAGATTATGGGGTGTCTCCGGGGTCATGTATGAGGAGGAAGTATAGTGGGATTGGTGTTCACCCCGGATTGTAGATTATGGGGTGTCTCCGGAGTCATGTATGAGGAGGAAGTATAGTGGGATTGGTGTTCACCCCGGAGTGTAGATTATGGGATGTCTCCGGGGTCATGTATGGGGAGGAAGGATAGCAGGATTGGTGTACACCCCCCGGATTGTAGATTATAGGGTGTCTCCGGAGTCATGTATGAGGATGAAGTATAGAGGTATTGGTGTACACCCCGGATTGTAGATTATAGGGTGTCTCCAGAGTCATGTATGAGGAGGAAGGATAGCAGGATTGGTGTACACCCCGGATTGTAGATTATAGGGTGTCTCCGGAGTCATGTATGAGGAGGAAGTATAGTGGGATTGGTGTACACCCCGGATTGTAGATTATGGGGTGTCTCCGGGATCATGTATGAGGAGGAAGTATAGAGGGATTGGTGTACACCCCGGATTGTAGATTATGGGGTGTCTCCGGGGTCATGTATGAGGAGGAAGTATAGTGGGATTGGTGTACACCCCGGAGTGTAGATTATGGGGTGTCTCCGGGGTCATGTATGAGGAGGAAGTATAGAGGGATTGGTGTACACCCTGGAGTGTAGATTATGGGGTGTCTCCGGAGTCATGTATGAGGAGGAAGTATAGTGGGATTGGTGTACACCCCGGAGTGTAGATTATGGGGTGTCTCTGGAGTCATGTATGAGGAGGAAGGATAGCAGGATTGGTGTTCACCCCGGAGTGTAGATTATGGGGTGTCTCCTGAGTCATGTATGAGGAGGAAGTATAGTGGGATTGGTGTACACCCCGGATTGTAGATTATGGGGTGTCTCCGGGGTCATGTATGAGGAGGAAGTATAGCGGGATTGGTGTACACCCCGTATTGTAGATTATGGGGTGTCTCCGGGGTCATGTATGAGGAGGAAGTATAGTGGGATTGGTGTACACCCCGGATTGTAGATTATGGGGTGTCTCCGGGGTCATGTATGAGGAGGAAGTATAGAGGGATTGGTGTACACCCCGGATTGTAGATTATGGGGTATCTCCAGAGTCATGTATGAGGAGGAAGTATAGTGGGATTGGTGTACACCCCGGATTGTAGATTATGGGGTGTCTCCAGGGGTCTCTCAGTAAGCAGTAGATGTTTACAGATCTGATGGACACACTTGGGGGCTGGGCTGGTCACATGACACCATGAGGCCGGTCACATTGTAGTTGTTGGGACTTTTGTCCTCGGCTCATTCACATACGGGGCCCCTTCATGAATGGACTATGCTGATTGGCAGTTACTGGGTTGCTCTGGGATCTCCACCCTCTTCCTCTCCGCACTTTGTCTGGTCAGAAAGGGAGGTCAGAGGTCTCCGGCATTCTGTCAGTGCTGAGCAAAGCATCCCCACCTACTGCCAGGTCCAGAAGAGGTGAGTACATGCCAGGAAGAGTGAGTGGGTAGAAGGGTTGTGGGGTGTGACGAGTGCGGGGGTAGAAGCGGTGTGAAGAGTGAGGGGGTAGAAGCAGTGTGGGGTGTGAAGTGTGCAGGGGTAGAAGTGGTGTGAAGAGTGCGGGGGTAGAAGC
>BLSH010466323.1:160912-172182 GCA_018402905.1 Glandirana rugosa
GGGGAGTCTGGACATGTGTCCTCCCCCCGTGGGGATATGGGGTAGTGACTTGGTCCTCCTTGGGGGAGGTGCCCCCCTCCTGTGTACAGGTCTGAGGGGGTTCCTCTTGGTTTAGTGATGGGGTATAGGGGTGCCCCCCCTCCTGTGTACAGGTCTGAGGGGGTTCCTCCTGGTTCAGTGATGGGGTATAGGGGTGCCCCCCTCCTGTGTACAGGTCTGAGGGGGTTCCTGGTTCAGTGTTGGGGTATAGGGGTGCCCCCCTCCTGTGTACAGGTCTGAGGGGGTTCCTCCTGGTTCAATGATGGGGTATGGGGGTGCCCCCCTCCTGTGTACAGGTCTGAGGGGGTTCCTCTTGGTTTAGTGATGGGGTATAGGGGTGCCCCCCCTCCTGTGTACAGGTCTGAGGGGGTTCCTCCTGGTTCAGTGATGGGGTATAGGGGTGCCCCCCTCCTGTGTACAGGTCTGAGGGGGTTCCTGGTTCAGTGTTGGGGTATAGGGGTGCCCCCCTCCTGTGTACAGGTCTGAGGGGGTTCCTGGTTCAGTGTAAGGGTATGGGGTGCCCCCCTCCTGTGTACAGGTATGAGGGGGTTCCTGGGGTATGGGGGTGCCCCCCTCCTGTGTACAGGTATGAGGGGTTCCTGGTTCAGTGTTGGGGTATAGGGGTGCCCCCCCCCCTCTTTGGTACAGGTCTGAGGGGGTTCCTGGTACAGTGTTGGGATATTGGGGTGCCCCCCTTCTGTGTACAGCTCTGAGGGGGTTCCTCCTGGTTCAGTGTTGGGGTATAGGGGTGCCCCCTCCTGTGTACAGGTCCGAGGGGGTTCCTGGTTTATTGTTGGGGTATGGGGGTGCCCCCTCCTGTGTACAGGTCTGAGGGGGTTCCTCCTGGTTCAGTGTTGGGGTATGGGGGTGCCCCCTCCTGTGTACAGGTCCGAGGGAGTTCCTGGTTCAGTGTTGGGGTATGGGGGTACCCCCTCCTGTGTACAGGTCTGAGGGGGTTCCTCCTGGTTCAGTGTTGGGGTATGGGGGTGCCCCCCTCCTGTGTACAGGTCCGAGGGAGTTCCTGGTTCAGTGTTGGTGTATAGGGGTGCCCCACCTCTTGTGTACAGGTCTGAAGGGGGTTCCTCCTGGTTTAGTGTTCGAGTATAGGGGTGCCTCCCCTCCTGTGTACAGGTCTGAGGGGGTTCCTGGTTCAGTGTTTGGGTATGGGAGTGCCCCCCTCTTGTGTACAGCTCTGAGGGGGTCCTGGTTCAGTGTTGGGGTATAGGGGTGCCCCCTTCCTGTGTACAGCTCTGAGGGGGTCCTCGTTCAGTGTAAGGGTATGGGGGTGCCCCCCTCCTGTGTACAGGTATGAGGGGGTTCCTGGTTCAGTGTAAGGGTATGGGGGTGCCCCCCTCCTGTGTACAGGTCTGAGGGGGTTCCTGGTTCAGTGTAAGGGTATGGGGGTGCCCCCCTCCTGTGTACAGGTATGAGGGGGTTCCTGGTTCAGTGGTGGGGTATGGGGTGCCCCCCCTCCTGTGTACAGGTTTGAAGGGGTTCCTGGTTCAGTGTTGGGGTATGGGGGTGCCCCTCTTGTGTACAGGTCTGAGGGGGTTCCTGGTTCAGTGTTGGGATATGGGGGTGCCCCCCTGTGTACAGATCTGAGGGGGTTCCTGGTTCATTGTTGGGGTATGGGGTGCCCCCCCTTCTGTGTACAGGTCTGAGGGGGTTCCTCCTGGTTCAGTGTTGGGGTACGGGGGTGCCCCCCTCCTGTGTACAGGTCCAAGGGGGTTCCTGGTTCAGTGTTTGGGTATGGGGGTGCCCCCCCCTCTTGTGTACAGGTCTGAGGGGGTTCCTCCTGGTTCAATGATGGGGTATGGGGGTGCCCCCCTCCTGTGTACAGGTCTGAGGGGGTTCCTCCTGGTTCAGTGATGGGGTATAGGGGTGCCCCCCTCCTGTGTACAGGTCTGAGGGGGTTCCTGGTTCAGTGTTGGGGTATAGGGGTGCCCCCCTCCTGTGTATATGTCTGAATGATGTCTCCTCTACAGATTAACCTGGCCAGCTCTCCTCAGATCATCCAGCGCCCGCAGACTGTCAGCTCCGCTCCGGCGTCCGGAATTACCCAGCAGGCCGTTCTGTTAGGAAATGCCTCTTCCCCATCACTGAGTGCCAGCCAGGCACAGATGTACTTGCGGGCACAGATGGTAGGTGGCGCTCTATCTCTGCACACTGTGTATGTGTGTCCTCCTCCCTGGTAGAATTGAAGGATAATGGAAACTGAGACTTGGGGGAGGGGGGGTACTACAGGCGGGACGCAGACAGGAGGTACCTGTGAGAACTGCACACAGTCAATGTTTCCCATCTGAGATGGTGCAGAGAATTCATAATTTGATCAGTAGGGCCCCCTGTGGTGTGTGATGGGAAATAGGGCCCCATTGTACCATGTACTGTACCCGGCTAACACTCTTCTTTGCCCCCCTGCAGCTTATATTCACTCCTGCAGCCACAGTCAGCAGCATCCAATCCGATGTCAGCTCTGCATCTAGCTCCTCCCAGCCTCCTCCAATCAGCACTCAGGTGAGTTTGGTGAAGAGTGTGGTGCTCTCCACCATGTTGTAGCGGTCCCTGTGCCGCCTCGCTCGCTCATTACACGTGTGATGTCACAGTGAAGATGTTACTGTCTGTGTTGCAGGTGCAGAATCTCACTGTGAGAGGTACAGCTGGTGAGACGGGAGCTGTGAATACGGCACCACTACCTGCCCTGGCTATGAAGCCGGCTGCCCTCAGCCTCCATCCCGTCACCAAACCTGCCAGCTGTGTAGGCAGCCATACCACAGACAGCCACAAGAGGGGGGACTCACCGGGCACAGACAGCCAGACTCCAACTGGCCGGACCGCCGTCTCTGCTCACGCCATCATTGCTCCAGGTGAGACCCCGGGGACGAGGTCCTCCACTGATCCTCCTTCTATCGCTGAACATTCCAATCACTTACTTGTCGCCATTTTCAGGGTTCTGAGTTTCTGGGGTGGGGTTATAAATGTCAGAATCTATAAAGTCCCACTCATGGAGGAAGGACACGGGAAGTCTTTCACCTTTGAGTTATACTGCCACCTACAGGAGGACTAAGTGCTGGCCAACAAACCTCTGTAGACCAGCCCAGGATAACCCCTTCTAGTCCCAGCATGCCTCAGGTTTGTAGCATCTTCATAAACAGAGGGGTGGGACCTGCATCCCTTAATGAACTCCTAGAAAAGGATTTAACGCAGAGTACTCTTTTCATCCTCTGAGGGACACGGGAAGTCTTCCACTTTCGAGAAATGCAAAAACAGTCTAATGAGAGGGCAACACAGCAAACCAACACTAACATGCCCAAGAAAACAACCGAATCGGGAACTGCCTAAAGCTCAACACCTGAAGAACCATCAGACCCCAAGCTGCAGCCTCCACCTGGTGGACCTTTGTGAATGTGTGACCTGAAGACCAGGAGGCAGCCATGCCAACCGGGGAAACAAAGAGCTGATACTGGAGAGCCCAGGAAGCGGCATGAATTAAGTAGAGTGAGCCATGAGAGTGTCACCCCATCCCTAAGCTTCTGTGATGGTCTGTCTGAGCCACCGGGAGATGTTGGAACCAGAAGGACCTTTATGGAGACCATCTGGGATGACGAAAGGAGAAAGGACTCACAGCTCAAACCGCATCCAGACAATGGAGGGAAATAGTGAAGTAGGCATGGGGAGGGAAGAACAATGGGCCTCATCACCAATCTGCAAAAACAGAGCTGAATGTCGGTCCAAACCCAGCTGGAGTATGGAGCTTTCCTAACTTTTATCACCATAGGAATCATTGATACAGAGCTGCCAGTCTCTCATCAACATCCATGGCGTGCAATCCAGTGATTGGACGGTAAATGGGTCCTTGAGACAGATAAATGATCTGGTAGAGCTCATGCAGCATCTGCCTGGAGTCTTACTGGAAAGATTTACCACATCCTCCAGGGCCAGTGCACAGCAATGAGAATAATCTGAATGCCATTCATCTTGTTCCAGCATTAGGGAAGAGAAGGAATGAGTGTAGGGATTACAGTCAGCAGGGCAGCCACTGCTTCCTCTAGAGGATTCCCGGAGACAAACCTGTCCTGTTTGCTGTACCTAAAGGGCAGGAGGTCCACATTCAGTGTCCCACACCTGTGACACTGGTCTCAAAACACCTCCGGGTGTAGCGGCCTTTCCCCCAGATCCAGATGTTGCTGGCTGAGGAAGTCTGTCTGCTAATTGTCTACACCTGGGATCTACATGGTGGACAAGAATGGAACGTGAAGTTGTGCCCCAGACAGACTTTGATCCATCTCTTGTGCCGCAACTTCTGGTTTCTCTTTTATATGGTTGATGTATACCACTGCCATGGAGTTCTCCTGGATCATATGACCCTCCAGCAGGGTGGTCCAAAAGCCGGCCAAGTTGTCTGAAGGGAGAGGAGACTCTGATGACAACCATGGCCTCTGCACCAATTGGCTGCCCAGGACTCCAGTGTACCATGCTGGCACCTGTTGTGAAGATCTTCCAAAAGATAGAAAGGAAGTACTTCCTTATTCCAGAATCAGATGCCTGAGCCACCAAGGAAGGTTTGTCTGAGGATTTGGTGGTCTTTGAACCCCAGATCCTGGAAGTGGAGCGGGAACCAAGCTTGGGTGGTGTGGATGTGGATATACGGACAGGAGACCCAATGCGAGACATAAGACAGGAAAGTTTCAGCAGCACATTAACCGTTGCTTAAAGCTACAACCATTTGCTCTAAAGGTTCTATGACCAAGTGATCAACCAGCAGTGGCAGGATCTCTTTTTAAGGGATTTTGACCAATCAGCCTGTGTTTGGCAAAGTAGACAGGATTGACTGAAGTTCCACATGGCTGTCTGCAAAGCAGGAGCAGCAATGGGGAAATGCATTCTTGATGACACTCCACGCAGATAATCATGTCAATGCTCACACTGTTACCCCTTCTGAGGTGAAAATCCACAAGGAAATGGGAATTGTAGGCACCCAGCAACCTATGTACTATGGATGTAGTCAGCTCCTGTGCTTGGCACGACCAGTCTCTCCCCAATTGGGTCTTCAGAGATATGGCGAGGGCTGACATGTCTTCAGAGATATGGTGAGGGCTGACATGTCTTCAGAGATATGGTGAGGGCTGACATGTCTTCAGAGATATGGTGAGGGCTGACATATCTTCAGAGATATGGCGAGGGCTGACATGTCTTCAGAGATATGGTGAGGGCTGACATGTCTTCAGAGATGTGGTGAGGGCTGACATGTCTTCAGAGATATGGTGAGGGCTGACATGTCTTCAGAGATATGGTGAGGGCTGACATGTCTTCAGAGATATGGTGAGGGCTGACATGTCCCCACATTGTCCAGGCCAATGGGATCTGGATGCAGCACTAAAGAATCCAGGCTGAGAATGGCCACACCAGATAGACTCAATCCAAGAGACCATAAACAGTGCAGAGAACAGTCTTGATTGAAGAAAAAGCTGTGCGAGGAAAACCAGGAGGGAAGTTTACACATCACAGCTGAGGATGTCCATCCTCCTCCAAGGACACGAGAACACCGGGCCATGCTGGTAGAGGAGATTGCGTCATATTTTTTTTTTTTTCGCTTGCCAGTGTCCAATCCTCCTTTGGGTGGCAGCAAACCTCAAAGGCTTTCTGTGTTCTTCAATGGACCCTGCAGATTAATTTTGTCTGTGCCCACTCTGACCGGTACATAATTTGGCCATATTAGTCTTATCTGTACATCTCCCTTATAGCACCGTACTGACCGCATCCTTCCCTTTATCTGTACCATCATAGCACCGTACTGACCGCATCCATCCCCTTATCTGTACATCTCCCTCCTAGCACCGTACTGACTGCATCCATCCCCTTATCTGTACATCTCCCTCCTAGCACCGTACTGACCGCATCCATCCCCTTATCTGTACCATCATAGCACCGTACTGACCGCATCCATCTCCTTATCTGTACATCTCCCTCATAGCACCGCACTGACCGCATCCATCCCCTTATCTGTACATCTCCCTCATAGCACCGCACTGACCGCATCCATCCCCTTATCTGTACCATCATAGCACCGTACTGACCGCATCCATCCCCTTATCTGTACATCTCCCTCATAGCACCGGACTGACCGCATCCATCCCCTTATCTGTACATCTCCATCATAGCACCGTACTGACCGCATCCATCCCCTTATCTGTACATCTCCCTCATAGCACCGTACTGACCGCATCCATCCCCTTATCTGTACATCTCCCTCATAGCACCGTACTGACCGCATCCATCCCCTTATCTGTACCATCATAGCACCGCACTGACTTTGCCTATGAAGTTCAGGTGAGGAAGTGGAGGAAAATTATTCTGCTGGTGACAAATATGCATCTATGCCATAAACAGGAGAAAACATGGCGCCGCCCCTGTATAAATCCCAGGATGGCTTCCCATGTTGGTTTTCATCCTCCAGGATAAATGGAACTCGGGAAATCCATGGTGTGGTGAACGGGAAGCCATTATTGTGCCACAGTATAGATACCTCATAATATTGGAATGGCCACGTCATGTCACCAGACTGTAGAATCTGACCTCACTTCTGTCTCTATCGGCGATGGGGCAGCCGTTGTCATGGAAACTACCCTCACCCCACAGGTTATTAATAAATGATCAGCCCTCTCAGCAATGCACTAACCCTTTCCCCACCGGACCCAAATTAATTATACACTGATGGAAGTGGGGGCAGGAGAGTGCAGGGAGTTGTATGGGCCTGACAAGGAAGGAGCAAGCGGGTCTCACCCTGAAATGGGGTAACCGGAGTATTTGGTCTTGTGACAGGGTAACCGGAGTATTTGGCCTTGGGACGGGGTAACCGGAATATTTGGCCCTGGGACGGGGTAACCGGAGTATTTGGCCTTGGGACGGGGTAACCAGAATATTTGGCCCTGGGACGGGCTAACCGGAATATTTGGCCTTGGGACGGGGTAACCAGAGTATTTGGTCCTGGGGCGGGGTAACCGGAATATTTGGCCTTGGGACGGGGACCAAGTGGTCCTGGGACGGGGTAACCAGAGTACTTGGTCCTGGGACGGGATATTTGGTCCTGGGACGGGGTAACCAGAGTACTTGGTCCTGGGACGGAACCGGAGTGCTTGGTCCTGGGATGGGGTAACCGGAGTACTTGGTCCTGGGACGGGGTAACCGGAGTACTTGGTCCTGGGACGGGGTAACCGGAGTATTTGGTCCTGGGAAGGGGTAACCGGAATATTTGGCCTTGGCACGGGGTAACTGGAGTACTTGGTCCTGGGTAACCAGAATATTTGGCCTTGGGACGGGGCTAACCGAAGTACTTGGTCCTGGGATGGGGTAACCGGAGTAGTTGGTTCTGGGACGGGATATTTGGTCCTGGGACGGGGTAACCGGAGTACTTGGTCCTGGGACGGGGTAACCGGAGTACTTGGTCCTGGGATGGGGTAACCGGAATATTTGACCTTTGGACGGGGTAAACGGAGTACTTGGTCCTGGGACGGGGTAACCGGAGTACTTGGTCCTGGGATGGGATATTTGGTCCTGGGACGGGGTAACCGGAGTACTTGGTTCTGGGACAGGGTAACCGGAGTACTTGGTCCTGGGACGGGATAACTGGAATATTTGGCCTTGGGACGGGGTAACCGGAGTACTTGGTCTTGGGACGGGGTAACCAGAGTACTTGGTCTTGGGACGGGGTAACCGGAGTACTTGGTCCTGGGACGGGGTAACTGGAGTACTTGGTCCTGGGACGGGATAACCGGAGTATTTGGTCCTGGGACGGGATAACTGGAATATTTGGCCTTGGGACGGGGTAACCGGAGTACTTGGTCTTGGGACGGGGTAACTGGAGTATTTGGCCCTGGGACGGGGTAACCGGAGTACTTGGTCCTGGGACGGGGTAACCGGAGTACTTGGTCCTGGGACAGGGTAACCAAAGTACTTGGTCCTGGGACGGGGTAATTGCAGCATTTGGTCCTGGGTTGGGGTAACCGGAGTATTTGGCCCTGGGAAGGGGTAACCGGAGTATTTGGCCCTGGGAAGGGGTAACTGGGGTATTTGGCCCTGGCACGGGGTGACCGGAGTATTTGGTCCTGGGACGGGGTAACCGGGATATATGGTCCTGGGACGGGGTAACCGGAGTACTTGGCCCTGGGACGGGGCAACCAGAGTACTTGGCCCTGGGACGGGGTAACCGGAGTATTTGGCCCTGGGACGGGGTAACCGGAGTATTTGGCCCTGGGATGGGGTAACCGGAGTATTTGGCCCTGGGACGGGGTAACCGGAGTATTTGGTCCTGGGATGGGGTAACCAGGGTACTTGGTCCTGGGACGGGGTAATCAGAATATCTGGCCCTGGGTTGGGGTAACCCCAGAGTAGGATGTGGTCAGGCAATGTGCATGCGTTGTCCTACATACATGTATAGACATATACTCTACATACAGGATATATGGCCCTGGGACGGGGTAACCGGAGTATTTGGTCCTGGGAAGGGGTAACCAGAATATTTGGCCTTGGGACGGGGCTAACCGAAGTACTTGGTCCTGGGACGGGGTAACCGGAGTAGTTGGTTCTGGGACGGGATATTTGGTCCTGGGACGGGGTAACCGGAGTACTTGGTCCTGGGACGGGGTAACCGGAATATTTGACCTTGGGACGGGGTAACCGGAATATTTGACCTTGGGACGGGGTAACCGGAGTACTTGGTCCTGGGACGGGGTAACCGGAGTACTTGGTCCTGGGACGGGGTAACCGGAGTATTTGGTCCTGGGACGGGGTAACTGGAATATTTGGCCTTGGGACGGGGTAACCGGAGTACTAGGTCCTGGGACGGGGTAACCGGAGTACTTGGTCCTGGGACAGGGTAACCAAAGTACTTGGTCCTGGGACGGGGTAATTGCAGCATTTGGTCCTGGGTTGGGGTAACCAGAGTATTTGGCCCTGGGAAGGGGTAACTGGGGTATTTGGCCCTGGGACAGGGTAACCGGAGTATTTGGTCCTGGGACGGGGTAACCGGGATATATGGTCCTGGGACGGGGTAACTGGAGTACTTGGCCCTGGGACGGGGTAACCGGAGTATTTGGCCCTGGGACGGGGTAACCGGAGTATTTGGTCCTGGGATGGGGTAACCAGGGTACTTGGTCCTGGGACGGGGTAATCAGAATATCTGGCCCTGGGTTGGGGTAACCCCAGAGTAGGATGTGGTCAGGCAATGTGCATGCGTTGTCCTACATACATGTATAGACATATACTCTACATACAGGATATATGGCCCTGGGACGGGGTAACCGGAGTATTTGGTCCTGGGAAGGGGTAACCGGAATATTTGGCCTTGGCACGGGGTAACTGGAGTACTTGGTCCTGGGTAACCAGAATATTTGGCCTTGGGACGGGGCTAACCGAAGTACTTGGTCCTGGGACGGGGTAACCGGAGTAGTTGGTTCTGGGACGGGATATTTGGTCCTGGGACGGGGTAACCGGAGTACTTGGTCCTGGGACGGGGTAACCGGAATATTTGACCTTGGGACGGGGTAACCGGAATATTTGACCTTGGGACGTGGTAACCGGAGTACTTGGTCCTGGGACGGGGTAACCGGAGTACTTGGTCCTGGGACGGGATATTTGGTCCTGGGACGGGGTAACCGGAGTACTTGGTTCTGGGACAGGGTAACCGGAGTATTTGGTCCTGGGACGGGATAACTGGAATATTTGGCCTTGGGACGGGGTAACCGGAGTACTTGGTCCTGGGACGGGGTAACCGGAGTACTTGGTCCTGGGACGGGGTAACCGGAGTACTTGGTCCTGGGACGGGGTAACCAGAGTATTTGGCCCTGGGACGGGGTAACCGGAGTATTTGGTCCTGGGATGGGGTAACCGGAGTATTTGGTCCTGGGACGGGGTAACCAGAGTATTTGGCCCTGGGACGGGGTAACCGGAGTATTTGGTCCTGGGATGGGGTAACCGGAGTATTTGGTCCTGGGACGGGGTAACCGGAGTATTTGGTCCTGGGATGGGGTAACCGGAGTATTTGGTCCTGGGATGGGGTAACCAGGGTACTTGGTCCTGGGACGGGGTAATCAGAATATCTGGCCCTGGGTTGGGGTAACCCCAGAGTAGGATGTGGTCAGGCAATGTGCATGCGTTGTCCTACATACATGTATAGACGTATTCTCTACATATCATGTTCTTTTCACAGCTTATTCTCCACAGCTTGTCCCGGAACCAAAGCCAGTTCTGCATCAGATTGTCATCCGGAATCAGCCGCCTCTTCAGCCTCGCCCGGTGCAGCCCCTCACACAACCCCTAACCCACCAGCCACAGGTGTCCCAGGGTCTCTCCTCTCCACCTATCACCTCCCAGGCTCCCCTGGTTCCACCCTCCTCATGTGTGGAATCAACCAACAAGCAGAAACCCAGCCCCATCCTCCCTCTGCCCCCGCAGGGTCCAAGCTTCGGAGGACAAGATGGCGTGGTCCAGTGCAGGATTCTCCCACCCAGCTCAGCCGTCATCTTTCAGATCCCGAATACTCGGACATCGGTGAGTCCAGACGTAGGGTGGGTGGAGGACACAATGCCATGGCAGGACCTATAGGACACCCAGATCTCCATATACATGAAGGGGGTGTCTCCTGTGACAGCCACTCGGGGGTTTCATTTTCCAGTGTGCAATGATCACATGTCCAGAATCAGAATAATTCATTGGTGAACATAGGACACATACCAGGAGGTGGCATGTCCCCACGAGCACACAGAACACTGACCGTGTGCATTCCTCTTCATTCTATGAGATATAACCTGGTGATCCTGCCAGTCTGCGCCATGCTGCTTCCTCTCAGGCAAGCCGTGGATGTCCATCTGTGGTAGTCAGCTCCCATCCTTCCTCCTTTCACTGCCACCTATAAGACACGGCTCCAGCATACCAAGCTCTATGCGGCCTGTTTTAAAGGGGGGCTCCCTGGCAATACCCACACTGTCCACAGGGCACTGGCGGGATCCAATCGCCCCGCAGCACGAGTGGCAGGAAGGAGGTGATTGGGATTCTCTGTACAGGAGACTCAGTATTCCCATCTCCTGACGCTAACCAATCACACAGGAAGGGGTGAGCGGGCTCTGTGTGGACCTTCACTGTGGCCATGCACTTCCTGCACATAATACACAGCACAAAATAATTGGGTGTAATAAAAAATCTTCCAATGTTTGTTAACAAAAACAGGGCAATCTGTG